>PISX010014191.1:0-53886 GCA_004024625.1 Mellivora capensis | reverse complement strand
ATTGCACCTCACTAATAGCTTTTTTTATTTCAACTTGGTTAGATTTTAGTTCTTTTATTTCTCCAGAAAGGGCTTTTATATCTCCAGAGAGGGTTTCTCTAATATCTTCCATGCCTTTTTCGAGCCCGGCTAGAACCTTGAGAATCATCATTCTGAACTCTAGATCTGACATATTACCAATGTCTGTATTGATTAGGTCCCTAGCCTTTGGTACTGTCTCTTGTTCTTTTTTTTGTGGTGAGTTTCTCCGCCTTGTCATTTTTTCCAGATAAGAGTATATGAAGGAACAAATAAAATACTAAAAGGGTGGCAAAGACTCCAGGAAAATGCCCTTTAACCAAATCAGAAGAGACCCCAAATTGTGGGGTGGGGAGAAAGGGGATAAAAAGAAGTTCAGAAAAAAAAATTAAAAAAAAAAAAGAAAACAAAGAAAAAATATAAAAAAGAAAAAAATATATATATATTAGACTGGTGACTAGAACAGGGTCACCCACTTAATTGTGGGGTATTTTGGTCTCTTAGAAGAAAGTACCTCCCAAAATTTTAAGGAATGAAAAATGTATATAAGAGTAAACACAGTGAAGGGATGGAATATGCCTATAAAGATGAAAAACAATTTTTTTTTAAAATTTCTAAAAAAAAGGAGTTGGTTAAGTTGGTTGGGAGAATAGAGAAAAAGAAAGTGGAGAGAATTTGCTCAGGCTGGAGACTAGAACAAGCCTGGAGCTAGATTTAGGGTATCTTTTGATCCACTAGAGGAAGTTGTACCCCAAATTTTTTAGAATAAAAAACCCTTATGTGAATACAAAAAATAAAGTTAAATACTATGAGGGATAAAATATGACTATCATAATGAAGGTTCAAAAAAGATTATTTTTTTGGAAAAGGTATTGTTAAGATAAACTAGTTAAAAAATGTTAAAAAAAGAAAAGGGTAAAAGTTAAAAAAATTTCGCAGAAAAAGAGGAAAAAAAAATTAAAGAAAAAATTGAATTAACTGCAAGACTAAAGAATCGTGGGGAGAAAGCCATGAATTCTGCGCTTTGCTTTCTCCTCCTCTGGAGTTCCGCTGCTCTCCTTGTTAAGTGAACTTGGTTTTGGCTGGATTTCTTGTTGATCTTCTGGGGGAGGGGCCTGTTGTAGTGATTCTCAAGTGTCTTTGCCCGAGGCAGAGCTGCACCGCCCTTCCCAGGGACCGGGCTGAGTAATCCGCTCGGGTTCGCTTTCGGGAGCTTTTGTTCCCTGAGCGCTTTCCGTAGAGTCCGGAGGACGGGGATGAAGATGGCGGCCGCCCAGTCTCCGGCCCGGAGGAGCCGAGAGCTCGGGGCCCCACTCCTCAGTGCGCCCTCAGAGAAAAGCCCGGGCCACTCCCGTCTCCCTCGCCTCCGGCCGCGCTCCGAGCTCACCCAGCCTGCGACCGGTTCAAGGTAACCCCGAGCTGAGAGCTCACTCCTCGGCTCTGTCTCTGTCGCCGGCTTCCCGCTCCGATACCCGCGAGCTCTGCGACACTCAGACACCCCTGATCCTTCTGTGACCCTGCGGGACCTGGGGCCACGCTGACCCCGCGTGGGCTTCACCCCGGTTTAGCCTCTGGAGCGATGTCCCTCCGTGGAGCAGACTTTTAAAAGTCCCGATTTAGTGCTCCGTGGCTGCGCCGCTTGCCGGGAGCCGGCCCCTCCCCCGCGGTCTGTCCTCCCGTCGCTTTCGATTCACTTCTCCGCCGGTCCTACCTTCCAGAAAGTGGTCGATTTCCTGTTTCCAGAATTGCTGTTCTTCCTCTCTTCGATCTCCCGTTGGATTTGTAGGTGTTCGCAATGGTTTGATAAGCTATCTAGCTGATCTCCTGCTACCCGGTGTTGTCTCAGCTGCTGCTTCTCCGCCATCTTGACTCCTCCTCCTGGATTTATTTTTTGATGAAACCTCTTGATTTGTTAATATTGGCATTGGATTCAAAAATTTTCAAGACCCCTGTGGACAGATTGAACATGTCTGTGAGGCAGCCCTTAGGAGATTTCTGGACCGGAAACTTCTTAGCGTTCTGTAGCCACATAAATTAGGGACACAATACATTCCTCCCTGATCCTGCAGATGGACAACATTCGCTCACGTGTGAAATGCCCTGGAATAAACACATTGTTAGTTGGATATAATTTTACATCTCTTAAACATTTATTTTTTCATTTTATTTTTTTTAAAGATTTTATTTGAGCGAGAGAATGCAAGAGAGAGCATGAGCAGGGGAGGGGCAGAGGGAGAGGGAGTGGGAGAGGCAGGCTCTCCACCGAGTGGGGAGGTGGACACACAGGGCTGGGTCCCAGGACCTCAGGATCATGACTTGAGCCAAAGGCTGATATGATGCTTAGCTGACTGAGCCGTCAGGTGCCCTGAGCGTCTCCTAAACAGTTAAACCACAGGCCCCACTGCACCTTTGCAGCATCCTATGGGACTAAGGCTGGGTGGACCCACGCCTGTTGCGGTCCCAGCATCAGGCACTAAGGGCACCATGTAAACCCTTTGTGGGATGGCTGGCTCTCCGCGGCCCACCACTCCGGTGCACCAGCCACTTCAGCATTTCTTGGTGGTGGCCTGACCCTTGTAGGAGGCATGGTGATTTCCCCTGCATTCCTTCACTTTCCTCTGCTGGTGCCAGCCGCCCCCTTGAGGATCCACAGGAAAGACCTCACCTCTCTGAGGACTAGCTGGAGCCCTTAGCTCATGGCCAGGTGTCTGGGGCGCACACAGGAGGAGGCTGTAGCTCCCAGAGCTGGCGCTGCCCCTGTCCCTGCCAAGCCTGAGGACGAGTACCACCCAGGGGCTCCACCTGCTGCGCACCTGGCCCAGACCCAGGGTCTTCCCATCCCCCATCAGCGCTCCGCATAGCTGATCAGGGAGGGCTCTGATTACCCACTAACCGGGGTCTCATCCCAGTAACTACAAATTGCCTTTTCTTGGCGGGGGGGGGGGGCGCAGGTGGAGTTCAGGGTTAAGAAAACACTGAGGTGGTTCCGTACCTGGCTTCCCTTTCAGAACAAAAGTTCCTCGGTGCTGCAGAAGGAAAGCCCCCGAGGCTGTAAGTGTTCAGTGGGGTTATAAACAGGCAAAAGAAGTTTTCCTTAAAGCCAGAACATGTCGTGCATTTATATCCTCCTGTCCTTGTGTTGTGCATCACTGGTGAGATGGTTGAGAACACAGGATTTGGAGTCACACACTTGATTTGAATTCCAGCCTAGGCATTGATTAGCAACGTGACTTCGATAAATTTATTGGACTCCTGACTATCAGTTTCTCACTCTGTGAACTTTATATGCACTTTATAGAGTTGTTGAGGGGATCAGATGGAATTTGGTGTTCATAGAGCATGTCAGATAATACCGTACCTTGTGCACTAAGTACCAACAAACAGTCATTCAACATGCAGTGCGCACTCTGGGCATCCTTACATGGCGGGCTTGTTGGATCCTCTAGGAGTACGGTTGATGCAAAGGTACAGTCACTGCCTCCAGCAGCTTATAGTCTAATGGGGGAAAAAGGGGTATTAAGCTAGCAAAAATAAAGCTGAATACGTAAGGGGGAATATGGACATCCAGGTGGTATAGGAAGGGTCTCTAATCTGGCCTGGAGAGTTGGGGATAGCTTCCTGGAGGAGGTGGTGTTTCCTTTGGCTTCTAAGGTAAGCATTCAGCCAGCCAGGAGTAGGACCTGTGATGGGAGAGGCAGGAGCGGGATGGTCCAGGCAGAGAGGAGACAGTAGATCAGAATCTAGCCTGGTGGTGGGTATTATGGAGGGCACGCATTGCATGGAGCACTGGGTGTGGTGTAAAACTATGTATGAATTCTGTTACGCTGAAAAGAAAAAAAAGAATCTAGTGACAAACCTTATTGTTTTTTTGAAAACAACTTGAACCCATAGGGATTGTTTATTTTCACTTCACTTTAAATAAAGCTGCTAATCACAGGTGATTTCCAAGTGTATCTTCCATCAGGACCTTTTCAATAGCACTATTTGACCCGATGTTTTAGAGAAATGGAGAGACATTAGCATTTCTAAGAGAAATTCCTTTGGGAGAGAGTTTGGAAAAGTCATTAATAGAACAGAGAGGAAGGAAAAGACATTTCTGAGCAATTTCCGATTTCAGATCCCCATTTCTGCTAGCAGTATTTTGACCTTTCTGTTCTATTTATTTAAAAAATTAAATTTTCGACTGAATTCAGTCCTTCGCTACGGGGAACTCTATTACTGCTGACCCAAGTCAAAGCACAATTCAGTCTTTGCTCTTTGTTCTCTGGAAGTTCATGTGATAGAGGCACAGAGCCGGCTTTTGGGGCTGCCGTGGGAACTCCACAGATGAGCCCAGCAGCCTCCCAACACCCGAAACCCAGACTGGAAAGCTGTGTCTGTAACGGGTGGTTCTCCCCACTTCGAAATAACACTAAAGGTATTAACAAGAGCTAGCACTTATTGAGTTGATTAACTTGCTCCCTTGCTTCTGGTACCTTCCAGGCCATTCTCCCCCAGGAGCTGGGGTAAACTTTACAAAATCCCACCTTGGCTCACATCGACTGCCTGCTTCAAACTGTTCAAGGTTCCCTATCGCTCACTGGATCGAGAATGCATTTCTTTTTCTTTTCTTTCTTTCCTTCCTTCCTTCCTTCCTTCCTTTTTCTTTCTTTCTCTCTCTCTCTCTCTCTCTTTATTTTTAAAGATTTTATTTATTTATTTGTCAGAGAAAAAAGAGAGAGAGCACAAGCAGGGGGAGCAGCAGGCAGAGGGAGAAGCATCTTCCCCGCTGAGCAAGGAGCCCGATGTGGGACTCGATCCCAGGACCCTGGGATCATGACCAGAGTCAAAGGCAGACACTTAATGGACTGAGCCACCCAGGCCTCTCAAGAACACATTTTTTTTTTTTTTTAATAACAGGAAATTTTTTTTTTTAAGATTTTATTTATTTATTTGTCATAGAGAGAGAGAGAGAGTGAGCACAGGCAGACAGAGTGGCAGGCAGAGGCAGAGGGAGAAGCAGGCTCCCCGCCGAGCAAGGAGCCCGATGTGGGACTCGATCCCAGGATGCTGGGATCATGACCTGAGCCGAAGGCAGCTGTTTAACCAACTGAGCCACCCAGGTGTCCCAAGAACACATTTCTTAATATGGCCCAAGAGCTTCTGAAGACAACTCTCCTGTCTCACCTTCACAAATCCGCGTGTTCTAGCCACACTGGCTCTCATTTAGTTCCCAAGATGAGCCATGCTCCCTTCTGCCTCAGGTCTTTCCACCTGCATGTCCCCTAACCTGGAGGGACCAGCTGTCCCAGTTTTCTGGGACTGAGGGGTTTCCCAGGCTGGGAGGATCTTTAGTGCTGAAACCAAGAACGTTCTGGACAAAGAAGGACAGGTGGATGGTGCTGCCTGCATGGAGAATGCTTCCTCCCTGCTTTCCTGTCCCTCTTTACTCCGTGAACTAGAGCCCTTCCTGTAGCTGCCAGCTCAGGGGGCCCCTCCTCCAGGAAGCCTTCTCTGACCACTTGTGCTCGATTAGAATACGCAGTCCAGCAGAACGCTATTGCTTTTCTTCCAAGTGTTTATTTGGGTTTTTGATCTCACGGTCACACAAATACTGGTAGAATTAAGGTTGTCTTTCTTGGTAAGGGGAAGCTCCAGGAGGGCTGGGGCCGCCTACAGGTGTCTTCACACTGAGCAGACAGAACAGCATAGCACTTGGTACGTGCTTGGTGCTCGATAAATACGTGTGTAGTGGATGAGCCCCAGACGGGAGCCAGGATCAGGGCTGTGTGTCTTACATAAATGATCTCATTTTAACCCCATTTGTCCCTATGCCATCGTCTCCATTTTGTAGATGTGGAAAGGGAGGCTTAGCAAGGTGAACGATGTATTTGTGGCCACCCAACTTGGACTTGAACCATGCACTTCTGACTCCCAGAGGAGTAAGGGCCCAGAGGACACTTAACAAAAAGCTATGTGGTTAATGTTTTAACATAAGTCATCTGAGAGCTCAGGTCATTGGGGAAAGGCATTATCCATGCATTTTATGATACTGCTGTCTTCATGCATGGAATGTACATGTGTGCGTGTATGTGTGTGTGTGTGTGCGCGTGTGCACGCACACATTTGTGTGAGTGCAGAATACTTCCAGCCACGATCACTCCCTGGCTTTCTTTTCTTGTAGGTCTGACAGTGACCGACTTGAACTGTCGAGGAGCATTTTTTTCCTCTTTTCTTTCCCATTGGGATAGGTGTTCACAGGTGTTTATTATATTCAAAATAAACACAAACACACAGGGACCAATGATGAGAGCAGGCTATGAGCAAAGAATTATAAACAATGGAGTTCTCTGTTCTTGTCAGGAGGAGCGTTTTGGAAATCGCCCCCACTGATGGTGGTTTAGAGGGCAGGGACTGGCACAGACAAGCCCGAGGGCCATCAGTGGTCCCAGGTTCATCTCAGCATCCCAGAGCCACCGAAGCTCATCTTTGCGGGGGGCGGGGGGGGGATTTCTGCCAGGTGATATCGGCTGGCCTAGAACCCGGAAAGCAAATTGTCAGAAGTTTGATGCCCAACTAGTGCAGATGGGAGGAAACCCCCATGATGAAGCGGGGTTAGGACTCGGGGTCCTTTTGGAAGGTGGTTAGTTCCTTGTTTCTTTGTGTAACACATGCACTTAGGACCCACTACGTGCAGGACGGAAATAATGGAGTGGACAGAGCTGTGTGCCCTCAGGAGGCGTTCTTTTCAGGGGGCTGGTCCGGAGATGGCACAGGTGCAGGGTTTTTCTGGGTCTCCGTGATGTGGCAACCGGGAGGCGGGGAAGAGGGGCAGGCTGTGCTCACGGAGCACCTGCCTGCGTGTGTGTCCATCGGGATAGTGTGATGAGTGCAGTCCTTAAAGGCAGGACTGGCTGGGAAGATCAAGCATGAGCAAGAGGGAAGGCGGCCACAGAGGGAACCACGTGGCTATTTGGTGGACGAACTCCCCAGATGGAGGGAGGGCCCTGAGGTGGGGGCACGGGGGGCAAGAGCCAAGAGCAGGAAGGAGACCAGTGTGGCCAGAGTGAAGGAAGCAGGGGAAGGGTGGGAGATGCAGGTGCAGCGATGCGGGGGTTGGGAGGGGGCCGACCGCGTGACACCGCGCAGGCCCTTGTCAGGACCGTGGCTCCTACTCTGAGTGAGGTGGGTCTTGTGGGAGGATTTGGGGCCGAGGAGATGTTTGATCAAGTCCCCGCCCGAAGGAACGATGGCGAGTCCATGCAAGGGAATTCGCCAGGGGCTCTGGAGTGAGGAGGGTGGACCGATGCGCCGTGCTCTGGTTTGCTTGCTCGGCTGACTCACTCGTTGTTTGAGCAAATACTCACGTGCGCCCTAGGCTGAGCGCGGGGCACCGGCGGAGCGCGGAGGGGTGACCGAAGCAGGCGGGAGCTGAGCTCAGGGGGCTTACCGTCTGGTAGAGGAACCACAGGAGAGACAAGTTGGCTGTAGAAACGGGCAAGCCAAGTAATTCCACTCCTCGGTCTATGCCCCAAATAATTGAACCCGGGTATTTATCCGAATGTATAGGGATGTTCACAGCAGCCAAGGGGTGGAAGCAGCCCTGTCGTCCATGGGCGGATGAAGGCCTGCGTGACATGGGGTCTGTACCAGGACGGAATCTGGTGCTACCTCACCGGGCAACTGTGAGAATGTGGTGCTGAGTGAGAGAGGCCAGACGCAAAAGGCACCGTATGGTCTGACCCCATCTATATCCAGATTAGGTCAATCCCCAGAGATTGCAGGTAGCGGGGACTGGCAGGGTGGGGGAGGGGAGGGGAGGATGAGTAGCAACCGCTTAATGGGTACCCAGTCTCCTTTTGGGGTGACGAAAAGTTTTGCAACTAGACAGAGGTGCTGTTTGCGCAGACTTGGGAACGTACTAAATGCCTCATTGTAAAATGGCTAATTTTATGTCCCGTAAATTTTACCCCAACTAAAAAAATTCCAACTAAATCTTTGCACCCAAGAATATAGATGTTTGCCTTGAAGGATGTGAAGAAGAAATGTGATACAAGAGATGGGGACAGTGGGAGCTTGCTGCCCCTGGGTGGCCTGGGGAGGTACCTAGGATACATCAAGAGTGAGAAAAGCCAAGGCATGAACTGAGGGTTAGTTGTTTCTATTTGCCTGGTGGTTTTCTTCATTTGTATACAAATGGAAATTTCTGGATGAATAGCCCAGAAACAACAGTGGTTGTTTTGGGAAAGAGAGTTAGGGATCCTATCTGGGGACCGAGGAGGAGAATTTACCTTCTTTTTCTATAGGTTTCTTTATTTCAAGAGAATTGTGTAGTATGGAAAAGTATTAAACACACTCAGAACTGTGTAACAAATCCCGAGGTAGCCAGAGCTTGACTCTTCCTTCATTTCCATCCATGTTCCCACTCAGTCCCCCTCCCCCATAATTTTTGGAAGCAAATTCCATTTTGTTTATACATATTGTAGTATGTCTTTCTAGGAGGTAAGGATTTGTCTTTATAAAATGTAGTATTTTAAGCATGGAATAGTGCGGTTAATACTATCACTTTCTATCGTGTATTTATGTCATTTTACTATTCGATTAAAATATTTTGTTCATCACGATGAACAATGAGTAATGTATAGAATGGTTGAATCACTATATTGGACACCTAAAACTAAGATAACAATGTGTGCTAACTATACTGGAATTAAAAATTTTTTAAAAAAAATATTTAATTGTTTTAAAAGGGAGATGGGACCCTTTATGTTTTTTTCCAAAAGCAGTTTACTGAGCCATCAAGTGCAGTGAGTCAGCTGTCCACCTGCACGCACCTGCTGTCCTCAAACTCAGTGCTCAGTACTATGTCTCAGTACTATGTCTCAGTACTATGGTTAAGAACACGGAGTTAGCGGCAGATAATGCTAGGTTCAAACACCTCTCCCACCCCCTCTTGATCTGACCTTGGACAAAATCTTTAACTTCTTTGATATGTCCTTCCTTCCTGTCAAGCAAGCGTAATGAGTATCTAGCTCCTAGGGAGAATCAAACGAATTTTTCAGGGAAGGATATTAGTCTTTATCCTGGTGGTGAGACATAATACACGCTCAATAAAGGTTACTTTTGTTTCTAAGTGGTTGTCCTGTAGTATTCTGGGTTCAAGTTCAGACTCCAGATCCTCTATCTCTATCCACTGGTTGGGTGACTTTTTTTTTAAGGGGTTAAAAGGTACACATATAATGTGTTCAGCTCCAAATATGGTCACTATAATTATTACTACATACTTAATATACAACCGTTTTGTATCCAAAAAGTGTAGGTGCCCCCTAGTTCAGAATGGAAGAGCATAAAGTTCCCCAAAGACGTTGAGGTTCAGTTCCCACAAATAGTACTGTCAGATTGAAAAATAGGGACACACATTCACTCTTGACTGGAATCTATGATTGAACGCATAGTGATAGGAAAGAGAAGAGGGTCAGCCCAACTCCCACAGCATCCTAACTGGCTCCCCGTTCCTTTCGGAGGAAGGGTCAGCTCAGGCAGTAAATGGAAGGGCCTTGTTCTGTGCCTTTGTTGTGCAGAGGATGGAGTGATAATGCTATCAGGGCTGAAACTTCTAGAATTCTGTTGAATGGTAAACTTCAGAGAGAACTTTCTCTCATCCCTTTTATGTCTGAGCATGGGGGTTCCTTAGCAATTGGGGGATAATCACATTACCCATTAGCGGCATGTCTTTAAGTAAAAAGTTATGTGGAAGCACTTAGTGCTACATGTGTTACAGAACACTCATGCAGAAAAAATTAGTTGTGACATAGTTATCTACACAAGCCATGATGACAATTACAAGTCAGGTGACATTAAACATATTAAGAAAATACAAATGAGGTGGCATGGGAATTTAGAGAGGAAAGGGTTTGCCTCTAACTTGAACGTAGATGGCAAGGGTCTTGAGGCAAGGAAATTAAAAATGAGAGGATGTGGAATTGCAAATGGCCCTTGAATGATGGGAAGTGGATGTGTGGTGAGGTGGGAAGGGTGGAAGAACCCAGTGTGAGCAGTGGTTTTGTGTGGTGTGTGTAAGAAGTGTGGCTTAGCTGGAGTGTGGATTCTATGAAAAAGAAATTGTAAGAATTAAGTGGGAATGACTGACCAGGACTGAACCACAGAGTGACTTGAATGCAAGGCTAAAATATATGGGATTTCTGGGTCAGTGGTTCATAAACTTCTTTCGTCTTGACATACTTGATGGATGATATTCATATACACATCTCTTCCCTATGGGAACAGCCAGAGTTTTGCATGATCTGATGTAATTCCATACCTTCCTCTTCCATTTGAGGGAGTATATCGGAAGGCAAGGGAGTAAGGACAACTTTTTGTAGAGGTGGATCCCATCTGATTCATTTTGAACAAAATCATTCCCTGACTCTGGGATTCCAACTACAATTTAGAGGTGGTAGATTATATATAGTGGTTGAGAAGATGATCTTAGGGGCCAGATTGCCTGGGTTTGATTTCTGACTCCTCTGTTTATTACCTGGGTGATATTGAGTGTATTACTTAAGTCCTCTGTACCTCTATGTCCTTAGCTGTCAAATGGGGAAAAAATGGCATCATCACCTGGCCTTTGGGAGGATTAAATGAAGTTTGGCACATGAGATGCTTGGCATATAGTTAGTGCTGTGAAAGTATGAGCTACTATATTTTCTAAGTCTCTGACATCTCATGGGTGGTGGAAGCCATTGCTCTCAGCTGACAGATTTTGAGCAGGACAGTGGCAAGGTCAAAAGTGAAGAATGGGCACACTTGCCCATACTTTCACAGAACAGAGGAAGAGAGTGTGGACTCTGGATTCAGCCTGTTTGAGTCCTGACTTTCCCTCACTGACCTTGGGACCGTAGAGTAAATTCTCCAGGCCCCATGTCCCTTCCTTATCTATACAATGAATGTAATAGTAATAGCACCCACTTCACAGCCTGCTTGTGAGGATTAACAGAATGATGCTTATAGAGCGCCTACACGGTCCCTGCTGAGTCTGTTAGCTGTCTACTACTGGTAACAAGTTACCACAAACTTTGCAGCTTAAAACTCACTTGCGCTTAAAACTTAAACACTTAAAACTGTCATCTTGCAGTTTCTGTAGGTACTACCTAGCAAGCTCCTCTGCAAGGCTGCCATCAGGGTATCAGGTGGGGCTGGGTTTCATCTGAAGGTTTGACTGGGGAAGGATACATCATTGTTGGCAGAGTTCAGTTTCTTGCTAGCTGTGGGCTGGACACTAACCTCAGCTCAGAGCTAGTTACTGACCAGAGGGCAACCTTAGTGCCTTGACACATCCCCCCGCCCGAAACAACTGCACACGTCATTAACGTCAGCGAGAGAGGTGGTCTCTTCCCAAATGGGCATCGTAGTCTTCTATAAGGTCATTGAATCCATGTCGTCATGCCATTCTGTCACTTCTGTCATATTCTCTTGGTTCATGGCAATTCACAGATCTTGCCTGCGCTCCAGGACAGAGCTCACACAAAGGCATAAACATCAGAAGGTCTGGGTTGTGGCAGCCACCCTAGAGTCTTGCCACCATATACATAGTAAATACCTAGTACATTCCTACTTTGAGAAATTAATTTGCCAAGCAGAATGCACCTGGAAGATGGGAGTTAACTCATTTTATCTTTATACCCCAAAGCACAGTGCTTTGCATATGGTGGGTTCTCATTAACTACCATCTGGATAATTATCAAATGTAAATTTCCCAGGATGCTTTCCCTGTCCCCAAACTAGGCCTGTATAGATCCAGATGGGAGTATATAAGTCAGTAGAGGCTTGGTATGCTATAGTAACAAAATAGCCTAAAAGTCTCAGTGGCTTGAATAATACTGGTTTATTAGTTATTCTACATATCCACTGATACGTGGCCGGGGGAGGAGGGGAATCAACTTACTGTCTTACTTGAGGCCCCCTTCTGGTGGAGTAGCCATTATCTGGAATGCTTTTGATCACTTTGGCAGAGGAAAAGGAGTCTTTTTTTTTTTTTTTTAAAGATTTTATTTATTTATTTGTCAGAGACAGAGGGAGAGAGAGCAAGCGAGCACAGGCAGACAGAGTGGCAGGCAGAGGCAGAGGGAGAAGCAGGCTCCCTGCCAAGCAAGGAGCCCGATGTGGGACTCGATCCCAGGATGCTGGGATCATGACCTGAGCCGAAGGCAGCTGCTTAACCAACTGAGCCACCCAGGCGTCCCGAGGAAAAGGGGTCTTGAAGGGTCTTAACCTAGTAAATAAGTGATTGGTCCCCAAGGGCCTCACATTACTTCCATCCCTGCTCATTGGCCAGATAGAATCCCCTGGGCTCACTTGTACCAGGATACAGAGCAGGGCAATCATGTCATGCACTTAATGCAAGTTGGTGCAGCCACTTTGGAGAACAGTGTGGAGATTCCTCAAGAAATTAAAAATAGAGCTTCCCTATGACCCTGAAATTGCACTACTGGGTATTTATCCCAAAGATACAGATGTAGTGAAAAGAAGGGCCATCTGTACCCCAATGTTTATAGCAACAATGGCCATGGTCACTAAACTGTGGAAAGAACCAAGATGCCCTTCAACGGATGAATGGATAAGGAAGATGTGGTCCATATACACTCTGGAGTATTATGCCTCCATCAGAAAGGATGAATCCCCAACTTTTGTAGCAGCATGGACGAGACTGGAAGAGATTATGCTGAGTGAAATAAGTCAAGCAGAGAGAGTCAATTATCATATGGTTTCACTTACTTGTGGAGCATAACCAATAACATGGAGGACATGGGGAGATGGAGAGGAGAAGGGAGTTGAGGGAAATTGGAAGGGGAGGTGAACCATGAGAGACTATGGACTCTGAAAAACAACCTGAGGGGTTTTGAAGGGGTGGGGGGGTGGGAGGTTAGGGGAGCCAGGTGGTGGGTATTAAGGAGGGCATGTATTGCATGGAGCACTGGGTGTGGTGCAAAAAACTATGAATTCTGTTACGCTGAAAAGAAATTAAAAAACTAAAAAGAAAATATTAAAAAAAAAAAAAAGAGAGAGCCAGGGGTGTTTGGTAACTAATGCTATCGACTGTTTCAGATGACAATGTACAGGTAAATCAAAGAACAATGGTTGTATTGGAACTATACGTAAGTAGCCTGAATATTTGCTGACACCCCAGCTTAATCTTCCGTCCTTCTCTTTTGGCCCGGGGCCCCAGGGTAATGACCACAGAATACACCACCTGGACTCCCTTCCACCTCTTGCTTCTGGGTGGGTAGAGTTGAGAGATGTGCTTGTGGAAAACTGGAGGGTAAAAAAGAAAAAAAAAAATTGGGGTAGTGTCTTTTCTTTGTTTCCTTTCTCCTCTGTCCATCCACAGCTCACATTGGGTGGCCTCTCCCCCAGGTAAAGATTTTGGGGCGCCTGGGTGGCTCAGTTGGTTAAGCGTCGGCCTTTGGCCCAGGTCATGATCTCAGGGTCCGGGGATGGAGACCCACTTCGGGCTTCCTCCTTTGTTGGGAATCTGCTTCTCCCTCTCCTTCTGTCCCTCTCCGCAACTCATGTGCTCTCTTTCTCTCTGTCATGCTCGCTCTCTCCCTAGTAAATCTTTGAAGAACAATATTAAGTAAATCTTTAAAAAACAAAATCTTTAAATCTTTAGTAAGTTAATCTTTAAAAAATTCTTTAAAAGTAAGTAACAATCTTTAAAAAAACAAAAATAAAAACAAGTAAAGCTTTTGGTGGCTTCTGCTAACAGGTCTCTTTATATGCGTTGTGCGTTGCGCGGAGGCTCCCTAGCTTGGTTGTTTCTGAAAACTCCACCCACGGTTTTGTTAAAAGTCTCCTCGTTGATCCGTCTTCCTTTATTCCTTTGAATGGGCTGTCCTCTGCTCAAATCCGGGTAAATCCGACGTGTGGCTGCATGGTGGCGACAGAATGATACAAATGCTGTGTTTTCTGTGGTTGGATTTCAGGCAAGCGATTTGCTCTAAAGTCACATGGAACTACTAGGAAATGATGACACTAAAGATATTTCAGAAAACTGACTGGACACTGCTGCCTACTTGGTCTTGCATCTAGTGTTTCTTGCGGGAAGATTCCCGTGGAGCCTCTCTCACCCATGAGCTTCTTGGATTGTTTTTATGAAGAACCTGTTTTCTTGACAGTAAACTCTACATTTTTAATATCTGGACTATATGTCTCACTTCTCCGAGCTTGAAGTGGGTTGGAGAGAACTAAGAAGGTGAAAGCAGCATGGTCGATTGCACGAGTGGCTCTAAGGCTTCCTTTGACCCCGCACTCATGCCTTCTGCAGCGACTTTGCCGTCCTTCTCTCTACAGGGGCTGGATCCGTTTGTCTGTCCCTGGGCCTTGGTCTGCTTTGGTGAATGCAATATTAGGGGCACGGTATGATCAAAGTCCTAAGAAATGCTTCTGTGATTTGCCTGGCCCTCTTGCATCTCAGCCATCACCGTGACAGTGACATCCTCGGCTGGCCTGCTGGTCCAGGTGGAGGATGAAGGACGTTGGGACAGAATCCGGCCTGTCATCGATTCCAGTTCCGTTCTGCTGACTACACACGTGTGAGCGAGCTCAGCTGAGGTCAGCGGTCAGCAGAGTCACCTCGAGGAGCCCTGACCCACAAAACCTTGAGAACCGGCAGTCAGTGGTTTGTGGTGCAGAGGTGCGGCGGCTGATGGGAGATGTTGAAATGGGGGTGAGAGACTCACTGGTGTTTCATACTTTCGTCTTCTGTTTGTTCCACAGATGGGTATTCAATACATGCTCTCTGGAAGGCACTGGGGAGAGAGTCATGAATTAGCCGAGATGGTCCCCAACATTAAGTCCGTCCCCTCCGCTGGCTCGCTGTCACTCCACACTTCAGACGTTCACACAGCACAGTGGATGAGGCCCAGTCTTGTGTTATTTGTTTTCAAGTTATCCTGCACTTTCTCCTTGGAGCTCTGTTTCATGAGGGTGTTTTTTTAAAAAAATATTTATTTGAGAGAGAGAAAGAGAGGGAGAGCACGCACAAGCATGGAGAGGGACAGAGAGAGAAGCTGACTGCCCGCTGAGCGGGGAGCCTGAAGCAGGGCTCGATCCCAGGACCCTGAGATCACGACCTGAGCCGAAGGCAGAGGCTTAACCGACCGAGCCATCCAGGTGCCCCTCATCAGGGTGTTTTTTACTGAAAGTGAAAGAAACCCAATCAAATTGACTTAAGCAAAAAGAAAGAAAGAAAAGAGAGAGGACGCATTGACTCATGTTCACAGTAATTCTGCTATAACCAGTGGAACAGCTGGGGGGACATGACAGGCACAGCTGGGTTCAGGTGTCGTGAAGACTTGATCTGGGCCCTGTGGCCAGGCTGCTCTCCTCTGACTGTTCCTCAGTCTCCGCCTGGCCCAGGTTTCAGGGACGGCTTCGGTGGAGTATCTCTGCTCCACAGGCTCCCACAAGAGTCTTGTCCCTGGGTAGACATGGACCACGGGCTCGTTTTGAGACATGCCACAGAGGCTGACAGCCATGTCCAGATGGCGTGTGTGGTCCGAGAGCCTGGGCAGGGTGAGGTCAACCTACCACACCACATCCCCAGGAGGGTGTGAGCAGAAGAGCAGGTGCTGCTTTAGCAAAGAGGGAACAACGGGCACTGGAGATGCAAAGGCAACAGAAGACTGCTAGAGTAGAGCATGTGGCGGATGAATTACATAACAACTTGTGTATTTCCCTTCGTTATGGTTGGCCCTCCCACTAGACTCTAGGCTCCACGAAGGGCAGAGTGTGCATCCGTTTTGATCATCTCTAGACTTCTAGGGTCCTATACAGGCTGGCACATAAGAGAGGAATCAGTAAATATTTCTTGAATGAATAAAGGAAACTTACTGTCTGTTGGGGGAAAATGAAGATGAAACATAGTTAAACTCAATGAGTTGAGTTTAACTCAGGTTCTGAATGGCAAGAAAGACAGAAAATAATGTTTATAATTATAAACATTATAGCATTATACTAGGATGAGGTTTATATATGGCCCTTTAAGAATCTTTTAGCTTTGGCAAAAAGCCCTCCCCACCCCAACCCCCAATACCTCCCTCTTCATAATGGTATGACAGCTTTCAAGACACACAAAATGAATGTCTTGAGACCCCTGGGATTTGTGTACATACACACACACACACGGCGATGCACCGAAAGACACAAGTGGTACGGAGGCTTTTGTAGAACCAGCTGGGGGAAAAGAACCAAGTTCATTTTTCATCGATTCCTCTCAGCCTGTTCTTATTTATTAGGTCCACTGTGGTCTGCCAGTACTATATGTTTTAAGATGAGTGGGCAGTCCTTGTAGACAGCACGAAAGCTGGGCTGTCACTAGAATCCTAGAGGAGACCTGGTGGCCTTAAGAACATGGAGAAGGACAGGTGTTGGGAAGAGCTGGGATTTGGAGGAAAAGTCTGCTCTTGGCATTGGAGAGATTTTGGTGTGTGAAAATCTGAGTTCTTGCCCAGGGGTTGGTGGGAGAGAGAGGTCTCCAACAGAGGACAGGGACAGGTCTCTCCCCCAAATGAAAAATGACAACAAACTTCAATACCATCTCCCATCTTTATTCTGTGCAGCTTTCTTGATAGAATTAAACTACTTCCGGGGCAGAACACAAACCATTTTTTAATGGATTTACTAGAAATAATTCCTTAAAAAGAAATTATAGTGATTGATTATGCTCTTAAAAGTAATACTTGGTCTTAAAAATAGCTTTTTTTCCTGCTCGAAGATGTGGAATACCATATCATGCATCTCCCTCAACAATATCACCAGTGAGCTGTCCAGACTGACTGGCCTCTTTATATCAGGAGGTGGGAAGGGGTCCATTAAGAGGGCAGGTTCTGGATTCAGGGAATTCAGCTCTCCCTCTTACTCAGTGCATAATCTTGGCCAGTTACTTGATCTCCTGTGCCTCAGTTTTCTTATCTGCAGAATGGGAATAATAATAATAATAGTAATAGTAATAATAATAATGCATAAGTCACAGAATCATCATGAGGATTAAATCAGATCCTACAAATAAAGCCCTTATAATAGCACTTGGCAGGTACAGGACATGAGGCGTGGTAGCCGTTATTACATCAGTACACGTGATAAGAGGAAACGCGTTGAGACTCCTGTCTTTAACTTTTGATCAGATTTGATCATCTCTTCTTCAAATGCAAGATGTGATGGGAAAGTGGGTGAAAGTGAGACTTGGAGAGGAGGGAAGCCGCAGTGAACATTATTTGTGTGAGAAACAAGTGAGTTACTCTCTTCCTTTCTGGTTCTCTTTCCTTATGGTTTGGTCAGTTACCTCTCTTCCCCTTTATGGACGTGGTCACCCAACCAGTGTCCCTGCTTCCAGTCTTACACTCTATTTATATCTCTTAACTTTCTATTATAGGTTTATTTATCAAGGATTGTTATTATGTTGCCCCACTGCATTCAAAACGTTCAGTTTCCCTTGCACCCATTGATTGAATTTCAGACTGCCCAGCCTGGCATTCAACAATCTTTGCAAAATGGCCCCGACACTCTTTCTAATGCCATCCTCCTCCGTGACTCACCTGCCCTCACCGTGCTAGAAGTACTAGCCATTTCCTAATGTGTACAAACTCATTCTTCCATTTCTTTGCTTTCGCTGCTTCTTTTACTTGGAATGTCATCCCCAACAACAACAACAACAAACCCAACAAAACAAACCACTCCCCAACCCCCATCCTTGTAAGTCACAAATTTTTCTGAGGTTAGTCTCAGCCATGCCATCTTTTTTTTTCCCCCTAAGATTTTATTTGACAGAGAGGGACACAGTGAGAGAGGGAACACAAGCAGGGGGAGTGGGAGAGGGAGAAGCAGGCCTCCCACTGAGCAGGGGCTCGACCCCAGGACCCTGGGATCATGACCCGAGTTGAAGGCAGACACTTAATGACTGAGCTACCCAGGCGCCCCTCAGCCATGCCATCTTTACTTTGCCTTTACCCAAAAGAATCCTGTTTGAGAAAATGACACATACCAATATCTAAATAGAGAGGTACCAATTACGATGAGTGGTTGGCTCCTACTAAAGCCAAGAAAATAGTTCAAATCTATAATGATGACAAAAGCAAGAGCCCCCCCCAGCGCCGAATGCTTCCTGTGTGCCAGGAACAAACTTCAATACCATACCATACCATACCAAGGGTTTCTTGTGGATAATCTTAGAGCCTCATGAGACAGCTATGGTTTGGTCTCATCGCATTTACAGTTTCCTACCAGAATTCAACTGTGACGCCTCCACGGGGTGCATGCGGAGAGGAGGGGAGCGAGAGATGGAGAGAGAGAGCAAGAGAGAGAGAAGCAATTTAAATTATGCAGCTGATATTGCCAGAAATCCTAACGAGTGCATTTCTGCCTGGAATAAGCACATGGTGGAAGAAGTTCATCTTTTCTCCTGGTCCATGTTATCGTCTTCAAGTATCTCATACAGTCGTTCTAGAATTTAATGATTTATGTAGTTCATACAGCACGGCCACTACGTGGGAGCAGCTGCTTTATCTGGGGCTCAGCTAAAGAAACAGGAGCTTATGCCAACACTGGGGGAAACTCTGCATCAGACTTGGGGAGAGAGAGCCTTCCTGGGTGAGGATCACGTTATTTTTTTGTGCAAACCAAGACTGCTTTGGCAGTGAGCGAAGATCCTTCCCATAATTATGCAGGAACACAAGGCGTAAAGTTGGAAAGCCCAGGCCAGTCAGACTGGGGCTTCTCTCTCTGCCTGCCGCCACGTGAGGACACGATGAGAAAATGCCCCTCCGCTAACCTGAAAGAAGGTCTTCACTAAGAGCCCAGTCTCCCGGCACGTTGCTCTTGGGACGTCTCTTGGATTTTTCTCAGAATTATGAGAAACCTGTCTGTTGTTTAAGCTACCTCATCTTTGGTTTTTTGTTGTTGTTGTTTTGTTTTTTTTTTTTCTTGTTACAGCAGCCTGGACAGACTGAGGTCGTTGGGAACCTCTTCCCTGGGGAGGATCAAGTGTAGCAACATGGAAAGATGGGATTGCCCTACTCCCTCGCTGAATGTTCTTCCAGGGCTGCCTGGGTCCCGCCGCACATAGCAAAGCCCTGTGAGCTCCTTCTCCAAAGCCGCAAGACCCATCGAGATCGGGCTCTGACAGACGTTCCAGTCTTTCCTCTTCATGCGTATTTCTGGTTATCCTGGACTTCTTTTGGTTTTTCCAATAGATCAGAATTTTTCCCGGCCTAGCACCTTTGCTCCTCTGTATGGCCAGGATGGCCTCCCTCACCCCACCTTCTCGAGAACGCCTACGGGTCCTTCAGAAATCAGTCTGGCCTTTCCTGTCTAAAGTGCAGAACCCCCTCCACGCCCACTGCTTTCTGGAGTCCACACATGCTCTTTATCTCATAGCCCTTAACAATGTTCGTTATTTAAATTTTCTGCTTATTTATCCCCCACCACCCCAACTCTGGCCCATAGGCATCCTGAGCACAGTGTTCATGTTTTTACTCATTGCCTGTCATAGAGCTTTTTCATAGTTAATATTCAGATATTCAATGTGTGCTTGTTGAATGAATGCCCAAGATCACATCAGGATTGCCAGTCTGCCAAGGAGAAATAAGACCGCACAAGTTTAAACTTTTTATTTTTTTACTTAATAACTGATCATTAAAGATCTTTCTTCAAAGCAGGTCTGCTGCAGCCAGCTAAGTCTCATACCTACTAAAAGGAAAGAACCCATGGCTTATTTACAATTAGAATTCCAGATGATGGAAATATGACTCTTCCAATCCTTGCCCCTCTGCCTTGTCCTTCTACCATGAACACATGGGACATGATGCCTCAGGACATTTGCACATGCCATGCCTTCTGCCTGTGACAGTGTTCCCTTAGATATCAAAATGTCTTGCTTCCTCATCCATGTGAGATCTTACCCCAGAAGTTTCTCCTGACCTCCTGTAAACCTCTGTGATGCCAAGTTCTAGTTGTGTTCTCCACAAAAGAGAGCATCTGAGGGAGCTGGAATCCAGCCCACACTCTGCCTTCATGCACTCCTGGTATCTGGAGGGGGAGGGAGGGACAACTTTTCTAATTGATCCACTCAGAATGGGGCACCTTTGTGTAATTGAAAGATTTGTGCCGGTGGCAACCTGCCTCTCTACGTCTCTCTAAACACTGACATGCCACCCTTGTTACCTGCATATTTTTAAAAAGATTTATTTATTTATTTGAAAGAGAGAGCGAGAGAGCATGTGTGTGAGTAGGGGCCAGGAGCAGAAGGAGAGAATCTCAAGCAGATTCCCTGCTGCGCATGGAGCCCGATGTGGGGGCTCGATCTCATGACCCTGAGATCATGACCTGAGCCGAAACCAAGAGTCAGACGCTTAACCGACTGTGTCCCCCAGGGGCCCCTCTTGTTACCTGCATATCAGCTTTCTGCACAGCACGTGAGCTTAAGGATGGCAGAGGCTTTTGTCGATTTTGTTTACGGCTCTATCCTCGGTATTATGAGTTCTGTCTGACCCATGGTAGGTCTCTAAAAATATTTGTTGTATGAATGTGTGGATTTACATATTTTGAAAAAGCAATAAAAACAAAGAGAAGCTTTAGCTCTTGAGTGTACAGTCTTCTTTCTCTTCATTTAGTTTCGTTTTTATTTGTAGTTTAGCTGCTTGACCCTCGAGGTCAGTTCACCAGGATCCTGGGAGTGATTGGCCACATTTTGGTTTTCGACTTCACTTTCCTTTAGAGATATGAAAACTGCCTGTGCTTTTCTTCAGTTCTTCTTCTGAGGCCTTTTTTTCCCAGCATCCGAGTTAATGGAAACCCTAGTAATGGGATGAAAATATTGCCAGGTTATATTATGAAGTTGAAAGCCACATAAAAGCCCTAAACCCCCATATTACTAAGTTAAACCTGAAATTCCATTTCAGCGCTCAGCGTGGAAAATCATTTCTTTTCTGAGGATTCCCGGGGGCTCCCTCTTAAAAAAAAAAAAAAAACTATGCCAGGAATATCATGGCTTCAGAATAAGTGTTTTCCAAGCAGGTTTTGGTACCTGGCTTGATTGACTTTTCCAAACCTGCATTACCCTCAAAAAACCCAAATTCTTCCGAGAGATCTTTATGCAGCAGTTTCCACGTGGCATTAACATTTTGGTTCTGCATCATTACAGCAACTCACATGTTTAAATATCCTGGTGTACACTGGGGTTAGGGAGATGGATGACCCTTTAATTACTGTGATTCAACCTCCCTAAGACGGAGAAAACTATTAAGACTGAAATTCGGTACCGGCCTGGAACCATGCTGCCAAGGTTGGAAGGTGACTCCCCAGCCTACCAGCCTTCCCGTCCCCAGTAAATTTCCTCCCAGTGAAAAGAGGTGTCATTCTCAAACCCAGCTGACTGGAGACTTAGAATTGCCTTGCAAAACCAGATCTGGAGCCCATGGGGCCTAAATCCCCCTGAACTGATTACGTTGGTTGGAGTCTTTTAAGGTTTTCGCACTAACTTAATCGACTGCTGTGTGCAACCCCAGGAAAGGGAGTAAGAATCCATTCAAATCCTCCCTGTTAAATCAACCCTCCAGCAAATTACCGGCAGCGGCAGCGGAGGGGACTTCGGAGCAAGGAACACCAGCAAAGACCTCATTCAAAGTGTTTGCACCCCAATCCCTTGATAAAATGAGCACTCTTGAGCTTTGCCATCAGGTAACCCAGTTATGTTGGGCTGTAAAAACGCTCCCGGCAATTTTTATATGTTTTAGTTCAAAACAGTGTTTTGCAGCAGTTGGATCTGCTAGGCGTTCGTAGGTGGCTGCCTTGTTGGATTCAGTCGATGCCATCGATTTCCTTTTAAATGCAAAGATTGCACAGTTCAGCTTTAATTGCGTATCTGGCTGCAAGGGCCATTGCTTGGAAGCGGGTTGTTCTCTTTTTTTTCTCCCAATGAATCACCTTTTCCTGATGAACCGTGGCCGGGTTGGGCCTCCCTTTGTTAGCTTGTACCCCTCCATGCCGGGCACAGAACATGTGAGCTGGCCGGGGACAAAATGTGCACGAGCCGCTGACGGAGGCAGGCTTCTCTGCGAGGCTCTCCTATCTAGGTTAGGTGTTTTATTATGTCTTAATAAAGCAGTTGAAGAGAAGGTTAAGCTGAAGTGCCCTGGGGAATCGTTTTAATTTTTTAAAAGGGCATGACCACATTGGAGGTTGTTAGGTAAAACCAGCTGTCTTAAGGGAGGAGTGTGCCGGGGCCCTTCATGTGTCCCTCCCACTCAGGGTCTTTCTCGCGGTTTCTCAGTACCCTGCTTTATTTGGGTCTCTTCGTTCACTGACTTACACATTGATCTAAAGCCAGAACCAAGGGAGTTTAAATACTGGCTTTGAGACTCGTTAGCTGTGTGAGCTTAGGCAAGTCTTCCTTCTGTATTCCTCATTTACGGTAACTACCTGCTGGGGCTTTACCACAGTTAACTCAAATTGTGCGTGTAAAGGGCTTAGGGTGATGTCTGGCTAGTAGGGAGGACGTAATAGAGATTAGCTCTTATTACTACGAGGTGTCCTGGGAGGGGGCACAGGTGACTGGTGGAGGTTCCGTCCCCAAGTAGCCATGTGTGGTGGTTCCTGCGTCTTGGGCACCATTGTACTGTTTTATAGATAAGCATTCATTGAACCCTCATGGCAATCCCACAAGGGAGGTATAATACTTATGATTAGCCCCTTTTAGTTTTTTATTTTTATCTCTTAAAATGTATTTCTTTGAGATGGAGAGAAAGAGAAAGAGAAAATCCTAAGCAGACTCTGCTGAGTGTGATGCCCGACCCGGGGCCCGATCCCCCGACCCTGAGACCATGACGCTGGGCAAAATCAAGATCCTGAGGCTTACCTGACTATACCAGCCAGGTGCCCCATTATTAGCCCATTTTAGAGATGAGGGAACTGAAGCTCTGAGAGTAGAGTCCTGCCCAAGCGGTCGCGCCTGCTGAGATGACCGGCTGTGTTAGGTGGCATTGGGGGTGGCCACGGCCCAGCGTCAGCTGTCAGCTAACCATGGTGCCCAGGGCTGCAAGGCCTTGCTCCCTCCATCCTGTGTGTTTTGTTCATAAGGGAGCCCTCGAGGCCTGGGACCCTTTGGAGGTCCTTACCTGGCTGTTGTTCACTCACTGACCTTTGGAGGGTCGTCTGGATGTGGCTGGTGGTCGAAGGCTCGTGTCCAGAGACAAGGGACGCTGAGGGAAAGGTGGCCTTGATCTTCAATGGCCCCCACACGGCCCTGCCCTGTGGCATGTATTTCTCTCCTGGTGCTGTCTTCCCCTGTTTTTTTTTTTTTTTTTTTTGCGCCTGCGCCATTCTGTTTTCCCTCCTACAGAGTCTCACACTCAGAGAAGCATCCAGAATCTATTTCCTCCCCCTCCTTCCTTCCAAATCTGATTAAGGAGTTTCTATTTTGTGCCATGCAGTTTTCTCAGTATTAAGGATGCAGCTCTGAACAAAACACTCGCTCATTTGACTCTCCCGACTACCTGCGAAGTTCAGGCGCTATTCTGGGTGCTGGGAGTCCAGCTCTCAGCATGTCAGGCGAGCCTCGCTCAGAGCCTGCGTCTGTGAGGCTGCAAATGTTACTGGGGTGGGGGACAAAAAGTAGCACTCACTAGGAGTAGTGATCAGTGGGACAGAGTGAGAGGAGGACCGGTTAGGGGCCAGTGATGGGAAGCGGTGCTCCCTTTAGATGGCCTGGTCAGGGGAGACATCTCTAAAGGAAGGGCACGTAGGCAGAACTGTTGTGTGATTCTTTGCGTGATGTTCCAGGTGGAGGGAACCACTAATACAAAAGTCCCAGGGTGTGAGCCATGAGGACCTTGATTCTTCAGGAAGTAGCACAGAAGCTGGTGTGGCCGGAGCTGAGCGCCTAAGGCCAGTGTGCCTGGAGCCAGGGAGTTTGCATCATGGAGGGATCTTGGCGTCATACCAGGTTACCATTAAGTGGGGTCTCAGTGGTCGCCCTCTGACCTAATTCAGGAAGGTCACTGATTGTGGCTGTCTGTTTCTGCACATCTCCACCAGCACTGGGTGTTGCTAGTATTACACAGCAGTTTTCAAACTTTTAAAATAAAAAAAATTTTTTTAATTGTTTTTTAAAATTTCCAACTTGATAGAAAAAAAAAAGGACACCTGCTAGCTGACTTTGTGATTGCTGTGATGTTGCTTATATTTCTGTGTATCTGTTGGCCATTGGTATTACCTTCAGTCTGGTCTCTGTGTCTGTCCGTCTTTCTGCCTGTCTTTACCCACAGGTGCCCGGAGATGAGCTAGTCAAGGCCTTCGACTCCTGGTAGATTCTCACCCTCCCATGGCAGGGCCACACATGGCCTGGTTTCCTCCTTCCCTCTTGCCTTGTTCTCCTTCTCTCGTTTGTGTAACACAAGCCTCTCTAATCCCCGTGCCCTGCCAGGGTCTGTTCTCTTTCCTGCATACTAAGCAAGGCGAAGTGGCACTTGCCTTCTGCTGCACATTAGAATCACCTGGAACGCTTTCGAAAATTCAATGTCAGTTTAATTCTGGTCTCTAGGGAGAGGGGAGCTTGTTTGTTTGTTTGTTTATTAGTTGCTCAGTTGCTTATGGTGTGTAGCCAAGGCTGAGAAGCACTGCATTCTGCCGGCCTGATGTCATCGAGGTGTGAAAGTGAATCTTGTTAGCTTCATAGAATTGGTCCTGCTTCCCTGACCCTCTCGCCAGGCACACATGCAGGCCCTGGAAGGCATTTGCCTACTCTGCCAACAGATATGTATTGGATCCAGACAGTGTTAGGTCCTGGGGAAATGTCCACACACAGGACAGGTCTCTAGCCTTTTTGCAAGTCTTACATTTTCATAAAATGTTTGGGTTTCTGTAAAAGGTGAAAGGGGAGTGGGGTGAGAAGTTTGCTCTGATAAAGGAAATTCTAGGCAGAGGGCATATTGTCTGCAAATGTACAGAGCTAGAGAGGATCTAGAAGACCCTAGGACAGGGGGAAAGTTTGGGGTGTTGGGGGTGCAGAAGTGAGGGGTGTGTGAGGGTAGATGACATCAGAGAGGAAGACTGGGCTTGGGCAGTACGGGCCATGCATAGAAATGGGGAGTCTGCTTTCATCCTGGAAGGCACCAGAAGACTTTAGTAAGGAAGGTCACCTTTGTTATTCGGGAAGGTAACTCAGGCAGCAAGGGTAGCTAAAAGAAAGTTAGGGCTACCAGCTGTCAGCATACTTTCTCCGTAAAGGGTCAGACAGACAGTAAATACTTTAGACCAAAGACCGTCTAGTCTCGGCTTTGACTACTCGCTTATGCCACTGTAGTACAAAAGTAGCCATAACCAATGATAAATGAATGGGTGTGCTGTGTTCTAATAAAACTTTATTTATAAAAAATCGCCAGGGGGCTGGATTTCATCAGTGCACTGCAGTTTGGCAGCCCTAGTATTCCAATAGAATATTTAAACATGGTAATTAATTATGATTAGATTGGGTCTGAAATAAGCAAAAATGGGATACAAAAGATTTGGAGCTGTTTTTCTTTACTCTTACTAAAGATGCATTCATGAACTCAGTTTTGGAATCGATCACAACTTTGAATTAAAAACAATATCTGGCAGGGTTGGCTTTTGCCAAAATCACCAAGAATTGGAATAATTTCTCTCCTTTTTCATTCTCTGCTCCTTCTCTCCTGATCCCTAGGTCTTCAGAATTCTCAAAATTCTCCCAGTTTGGGATAGCTGAGTTACATGGAATGGTGATCCCATGAGTTTCTATATGGGAGGGACTTAGGGGAAAGCTTGCCCCAAAAAGAACTTGAGGTCATTGTTCTGAAACCTTATTCATATAGCAAACCTATCATTTTATTTATATTATAAAATGAGGAGGGGCTGATGGAGAAACCCCTGAAAGCCAACTTCCAACTGATAAAGGAGCATTAATGAGACAGCAGGTGTTCAGATGTTGAAGACACGAGAGTCCTGGGTCAGAGACAAAGGACAGGTTACTACTCACAGATATGGTAGTAGGCCAGAGTTTCCACATTTGTACCACTCTCCAAGTGCAAGTTCCCACAGGGTACCACAAAGAGGGCCAGGTGATGCCTGCACACGTAGTGGATTATGGGTTGGGTTACAAGAGAGAAATCTTACGTTTAAGAAACCCAAATCTTTTATATTGGGCAGTTTCTGCCCTTTGCCCTAGAAAGAGACATTAGCTTTCTTATTTCGAACAGGAAACTTGCCCATTGCTCTCTAAGGAGACACCACCCTTCTCTTCCAAGACTATTTGCTATACACAATTCTTGAAAGAATAGCCGATTACAAAGGCAATCACAAGCTTGAAGAAATGCAAGAGACTCATGGGGCATTGTCTCTCAACAGCAGACTTCGTATTTTGCATTTTATTATTATTTGTTTTTAAGATTTTTTTTTTTTTGACAGGGAGAGCAGAAATGGGGAAGAGCAGAGGAAGAGGTAGTGGGAGCAGGAAAGGGAGAAGCAGACTTCCCACTGAGCAGGGAGCCTGATGTGGGCCTGGATCCCAGTCACCCTGGGATCATGACCTGAGCAGAAGGCAGATGCTTAACCAACCGAGCCACCCAGCATCCCAACTATTTGCATTTTAATTAGTATCAAAACAGACAGCTGGAAGAGCTGCCATGGTGCAGTAATGGTGGAATTTTTAGCAGCCTGGGAGCAAGTAGTAGTTCTTCTTTGAAGAACAAGATCATCCCTAGAGCCCTGGCATAAGCCCCACTTCATGTTCACTTTGTCTGCTTTGACCTATAGCTGACTGTCCAGAGCCTCTGTCTGCTTACTTTGGTGGTTAGAATTATTTTTATTGTGTTAAGGGCTGTTTTCACATGTCCTAAGTTTGGAGAGAGACCTTTGTTGTAAACACACTTGATAAATGATCCGCAAACATGCCAAAGAGTTCCAACCAAGAATGAATCACTTTTGAAGAATGCTTCTGTAAAATGTTCCGGGAAAATAGCCTTTCTTTTCAGAGCTGCGTGTTAAGCCATTACAGAGCTATCATGAGTTATTGGAACCTTTGACTGGGCGTAAGGTAGTGGTGCTGTTCCTCGGTCACCATGATTTCTCTAGTTCCCGTGACTTGGGCTGTAGTGTTTTCTCGTGAGCCATTAACAAATCATGATTTCTGGGTGGATATAAAAGATAAAACTCAATGAAATCAGTTTTGTTTTTCTTTTGGAAAGGTGAGATTTCTTCAAGTCAAGGGAATTCTCTCTTGAAATGTTAACAGATTCCTGTGTTGGAAGTAAGCTAGGTTTAGCATACTTGAAGGCACAGAATGAACTTCATTACTTTTGTATGTTCATTGTCTGTGCCAGGCATAGTTACATTCAGAGGTATACTGAAGCTGCTCAATAAATGGTTGATGCAGTAGATGATTCTTATTTGGCAATGAACAAATATGCATTAAGTTCCCACCAGGCACAAGCTGCCAGAAGCGTGGGGATTGGGGACATCTTTTCTGATGTGCATTATTTGAAACTATTGATCGATCTAGTTAGGAGCTTAAATCTAGTGAGCCCTTCTTTTCTCTCCCAGGCATGTACTATGTGCTTTAATGACACGGGGCCTTGCAATCCTAAGAACCCTATGAAGATGGTACTGATACTTTATGGATGGGAAGAACAGAGCTAGGGGGTCAATCACACATGGTTGGGTTTAAACCACATGGGCCACCCTTAGAGTTATGCTGCTTCCCTCTCAAGCTCTTACTTTAGTGCTAAAGCATGATGTGTGAAGAAAGCACCTGCTGCTCTTTATCTCCTATGAAAATGGAACAATGATTAAAAAGTAAATGTCATCAGGCGAGATCCCAGTGCTGTTCTGGATTATTGGAATTGTCCCAGTTATGGTGGCTGAAGGCATATACATCCTTCTTGGGAGTCTTGTCTTGAAATATAGTATACTAGGAGAAAGTGTGAGATAGTCAAAGCTAACCAATCATGAGATGACTACACTGAAAAGACAGTTTGTTACTCACAGTCCCTGGAAGGAAGCCACATTGGGAAGCACTAAGGCTGGTCAGGGGCAGAAGAAAAAGGGGGGAGAGCATGGCAAGAGGCTTTCTTGTGGTTTCTGAGAGAGAGAACAGGGCAGGCAGGGTAAATGGGTTAAGACTGGCTGGTTTGAATGGTCTCGGTGGGCTCTGGGGTATAGGGGCTGTCCCTGCTTGTCTGGCACCTGGCCCTGGGATGATGAGGGCAGGTGCATAGTGGCCTGGAGTATGAGAGCCTGATGAGCAAGGGGGTTAGAGACTCTAGGTTGGTTGGTTTGCATTTGAAAAGCAACTCCAGTGGGTGGTGGTAGTAGGAAGGTAGTAGGTGGTAGGGAAACAGGAGGCCAGGGCAAGGTAGCTGAGCATATTGTGGAATTGTCCAGAACAAGGTATGTCTTTGCTCTATTTGCCTGAAGGGCAGATGGTAAAGCATAAAGTTTACTGAAGCTGGAGATGTGGTGAATACAAACCCTAAGAAGAGATGTGTGTATAGTTCAGGTGTGGGGTGGGGTGTCGAATGAGAAAATATAGAAGCACAGGATCCTGGACATGACTCTTCTATTGGCTTCTCTGTAGGATTGTAGGCAAGTCCTTTTATTTTTGCCTTACCCAGATTCCGTCTGTTTGTGAAGTTGGGACATTTTACTAAACTGGTATTTCCCAGGACGTGAGGCATATCACCAGTGTTATATTAAGTGACTTCAGGCAGTAAAGAGACGTGGCATCAAATAACATTAAATCACAGATTTATTTTTCAAATGCTTTCAGTCTCTCCAGTTGCCCCAGGAGAAAGTCTCAATTTGGTGCTATTATACCACAACTGCTCTTTAACCCTTGCTTCTTTCATTTCAGCAAAAAATGGATCTCAGGCTTACACACTTTGATAGGCATTCCAGCCTGGTACTTGGTTGCAAACAACAGAAGCCACTTAAGAAAATAAATTGGGTAGCTCCCAGAAGATGAGAGCCCAAGGCTAGAAAATGCTAATTATCAGCAGGATGAATAGATGTGTTCATCCAAGACATAGCTCAGATATAAGGAAATCCAGGTAATCAGAAAAGATGTCCCCAAACCCAGTGTATTCATTTGCTAGGACTGCTGTAAACTTGGGGGATTAAAACAAGAGAAATTTATTCTGTTATTGTTGTGGATGCTAGAAGTCTGAAATCAAGGTGCCAGTAGGTTCATGTTCCCTCCAAAGCCTCCAAGGGAGAACTCTTTGCCTTGTCCAGCTTCTGATGGCTTCTTGTCAACTCATCACTCCAGTCTCTGCTCCCACCTTCCCATTGTCTTCTCCTCTTCAAGTCCATTTCTTCTCTCTTCTTAGAAAGGTGCCCATCATTGGATTTAGAGCTCACCCCAAATCCAGGATTTTATCTTGGGATCCTTAATGAATTACACCTGCAAGGTCATATTCCCACATAACAAAACAGCCTGAGGTTCTGAGTGGACATGATTTTTTTAGGGTCGGGGGAGGTGGGGGACACTTTTCAACTCACTCTATCTGCAACCAAAGGGAGTCTAAGAAATCTGAGAAATGAAGAGAATGTCATGAAAACAGTCTACATGAGCATGTGGATATTTGCAATGTACCTGGTACCCTTGTTTGGGTCTCTCAGTGTGAGTTCATTATGATTATCCCTTTATCCTTGATTCTTTCCTTTTCAATTTCAAAGTCATGAACCAGAGCGTCTGACTGGCCAAGTCCAAATCACTTGCCAGGAGATGAGAAGAGCTCTCCGTCAGCTCCTTCAGCACCCACTGTGGGAGTCAAGACCCTACAGTTTGGATTTCCCCACAAAGGAAGAACTTTCAGAGGCTGCATATGCAAGAAAAACGACAAATGTCTATTACAAAAGCTAGCAGGCAGCTAAATTCATGTCTTTCTCCTCATTAGCTCTATTTTTACAATTGTATTCTATTTATAACAAATGATAATTTTTTTTCATTTCTAGTAGTACTACTTTGTAAGTTAAATTTATTTAGGTAAAAGAAAAAAAAACACTACTGGTTTACAAAAAGCTGAGAATTTAACAACCGTACACAGGTGCCATGTTGGATGGATATGATACGTAGTGCAAGCCAGATACGGTCAGAATCCTAAAGAATGCACAAATACGTAAGATACATACATAGAAACACAAGCCAGATGCAGAAGCATCGTACAGGTAGGAAGCAAATGTCCCAAATCCAGAACCTGAGGATTTCCTATACGTTTCCCGACCCTGTGAATCTTTGCTCTCAGAGCTATCTATTTAGAAAGATCTGGGAGGCGCCTGGGTGGCTCAGTGGGTTGGGCCTCTGCCTTCAGCTCGGGTCATGATCCCGGAGTCCTGGGATCGAGCCCCACATCAGGCTCTCTGCTCAGCGAGAAGCCTGCTTCTTCCTCTCTCTCTGCCTGCTTCTCTGCCTACTTGTAATCTCTGTCTGTCAAATAAATAAATAAAATCTTTAAAAAAAGTAAAAAAAAAAAAAAGATCTTGGTGTCGTGAGTCTTGGGGGCTTTATATATCTGTCATTCCGGGATTACGAAGAACTGGGAACAGACAATTTGCAGGCTTCAGAAGGCTTCAGCAAGGCACTACAGTGTCTGTGTGTTTTAGGCGAGTTTTTCAGCCCGTGCTGTTTTAACAAATACCAGGCACTCTATTTGGACCTGGCTCCTACATCTCCAATAACATACTGGACATTTTCACCTGTATATCCTGCTGTTACCTCAAATTTAGCAGGTGGCAAAACAAATTCATCATCGTGCTCCCCAAACCTGTATCTCCTCCTGACTTCCCTGATAAACGCTCAGCCTGCCAAGCCTGCAACCTTGGAGAATTTCTGCCTCGCTCAACTCCATCATCTCCAAAATGCATCCAGTCACTGTGTCTTTTTGAACACCATTCCCCTCCCCCGCCCCCCAGAAGGCATCCTGTATCTTCCCTCTCCTTCCCACAATTACCATCATATTCTGGGCTTTCACCTGTTCTTGTCTGGTCCTCCAGATGGGGTCTCCAACCCTCCCTTCACACTACTCCAATGGGCATCTTCAGTTTGGTTACACCTGGCTCTTGTCTCTTCATCATCCATAGTGCCAAGAGGTGGCTGGAGGGAAATTCAGCCCTTTCTGTAATTTCCCATGGTCCCGCCAGCCTAAATAAGCAAGTGGTCTGAGTTACAGCAGCTTGCTTGCCACACAGACACGGATTATGTCCGTTCCTCTTGTACACCCTTCCAAACAAATTGTCATCCTCCCAGTTTCCTTGTATGGAAGTTTTGGAGCCAGCCTTGCCCATTAGCATCTTTTGAGGACACCAAACATAGACCTTTCTCCCTCAATCCAACTTTTCTCCCCTCCCTTCATTTGGAATGCCCCTCAGTTTCTTGATCTATATTCTTATTGATTGCATGAAGGTCTAGTATGAAAAGAACATTAGCCATGGACTTAGAATAGATAGAGAACATGTGAACTTTGCTCTCTCCCCCCATTTGTTCCTGGAGTTCTATTTAAGATAGAAAAATTTGAGTGGGTTAAAGCCTCTGCCTTCGGCTCGGGTCATGGTCCCAGGGTCCTGGGATCGAGCCCCCATAGGGCTCTCTGCTCAACAGGCAGCCTGCTTCCCCTGCTCTCTCTGCCTACCTCTCTGCTTACTTGTGATCTCCCTCTCTCAAATAAATAAATAAAATCTTAAAAAAAAGAAGAAAAATTTGAGTGGCTGAGTATTTGCATTGCTGTTTTGTTTATTTTTCCCCCATTCCTTCCAAGTTAATTTGCATGAGGATACATAGGCAAGACCTTGGACCTTGGACCAGTCACAGCCCTAGGTAACTAAGGTGAGGAAGGTGGGAAACGTGCCATCTGCCTCTAGCTGGTTGGATTCCTGAGTCTCAGGGTAGGGCATGAGCTGTCTTGCAACATCCTGAATTGTCATTGCTTATGGAAAGATGCCAATGATCTGAAAATGACTAGAGCTAACAAGGACAAGATGGGAGAGGAGAACCTTTCCGAGAAAGGGCATAGATGATAGTAGTCTGTTTCTCAGCCGAGGGTTTTCTTCTCAGTCTTTAGCCTCAAGAAAATCCTACAAGTGAGGCAGGGACTGGGTTGGGAAAGGCAGAGACATGGAGGCATGGACTTGAGCGTTTGAGAACCAGAGGGATCTTGGGCAGTGTCTCGTTCCAGTTCTGAGCTGACTTGGGAAATTGCCAGAACTTAGTGTGGGAGATACTGGAGAGAGTAAAATGTCTTGCTCCTCGGCAGGCCAATGGCCTCTTTGTTTTTCATATCCCCCAGGACCATCCAGCTATAGCTCTAGGTGGTTTTGAGCAGTTGCCACTAATTCTGACCCGTCTTAGGTTGGTATGAATTCAGCCTCCACTGTAAAACTGTTCCCAGAGCTCATTTTCAATTCTCCAACTTTTGTGACCTTACCCCTTTTATTTGTAAATATCCCATTTGTTTCACCTGCTCCACTGGAACTTCAGCTGGCCAACTCCATATGACTGAACACACAGTGTAATACTTCAATTGACTCTTCAAGCACCTAGTGGCTCATGTTGTTAGTTTCACCTTTCCGCCATGTAGAGTCTGTCTCTTTACCAGAATACAGCATGCTTTAGGGCAGAGCTCAGATACTCAGTTCTGTGCCTTGTATAGTCTCCCTCCCCATCAGAGTGTTGAACACATAGCACAGAGCCCCATACATGTGTTTCTGAGTCATTTATTCCACAAATGATTATTTGCATCTCAACTGTATGTCAGGCCTTGAGGTTGGCAGTGGGTCTACAGCCATACGTAAGTTAGAGAAGATTCCTGCTGATGAGCAAATCAACACAGGGATGGTGTAAATAAAGCTGAGGACTGGTACCATGAAGGAAGCAAAATGGTTGTTCCAACAGGTGGGGCCAAATGTAGAGGGGTGGTGGTAGAAGGCTCCACGTGGGGGTGATTATTTAAGGGCGAAAAGAAGCAGGGATGTAAAAATCCAGGGGAAAGGAAATGTGGTGGGAAAGTGACTATTTTCTAGAACACGGTAGATGAAAGTGTGCTGACATCAGGGAATGGGGCATATGTTAAGGTCTGGGCTTTACACAGGCTCTAGTCCTGCTCACTCTAGGGAGGAGCTGGGGTTTTAATCTGGGTGTCCTGGAAAGCCTCTGAAGGGATTAGGAGCAGAGGACTGATACTGTTCATTTTGTTTTATTTTGTTTTGTTTTGAATTTGAAGATCTACTTGGCTCTATTCAATGATTCATGAACCGGGCAGCATCCCGTCTAGAGGTGTGGCCATAGACCAGGTGAGAGGCAATGGTGGTCATCTCTGGCTGGTGATAGTCATTTAGGAGAAGGGAAGCAGGTGGATCTGAGAGACGCAGGCTCCCGCAGGGTCTGTAAATATGACCAAGAGATTAGGGGACCCCGTGAAGCCCGAGAGGAATCTCACATTGCTACCTTTTGGATGTTGGGGTCACCTACTAAGTTAGGGGAGACCAGGAGAGATTTAGAAGAGAAAAATTACCATTTTCCATTTTGGACATGCTAAGTTTGAGATGCACGTGAGTCATCAAAGTAAAGATGTCAAAGAAACTGTGGGCATCTGAACCTAAGACTCAGAAAAGGGGATCTGGACCAAAGAAAGACACTTATGTAGCCAAAAGCCCATAGAAATGGGCCAAGTCAGCCAAGGGGAGAGAAGAGACCGTTGTGTGGGCTTGACCCCACTTCTGCAAACTGGTCCATGTGCTTCGGGGTTCTAGAAGCGGGGTTTATGAGAGTAGACACTCATGTACTGCACAGCAGGGATACTCGGCTGGGCGGCTGAGAGCGTGTTGCTTGGTGGGGAGCCGAGGGAATGTGCACTTGTCCACATGGGCTGAGTCCAGCAGAGCTGTGTTTTGGATACAGCGCTCCAAAAAGGGTATTTCCTCCATTGATGTCACACTTCAAGGACTTCATGCAGATTATGGATTTATACTGAGTTAAGGTATTAGAGGAAGAACAACAGAACTCATCAGTGTCATTGTGAATTTTTTTTAGAGAGAAAAGAAAGTTGATGATAATTTCCCAACAATATGCAACGATTGTGCCAAACCTGTTTTTCATGTGGCGAGATCATTCAACTGAGTGATGATATTTTGAGGAAAGATAATTGCACTGTGTATATGGAACACAGTCAGCTAGAAGCAATAATAATGACAAGGATAATAATAATAATAATAAAAGTTTTAAAACAAAAAAAAATTCAGTCCATCAGCTTGTTTCTCACCCTTTTGTTTTCTATCCCAGGAAGTGGGTGGATGTGTCTTTTTCCTATTTATTCTTGTTTATTTCAGCATTGTGTAGATTAAGCAGGTTACTTTTAGCTAGAAGCAATCGGAGGTTAGTTTCAACTGCCTCAGTGTTTCCTTCTTGTTAATTTTTAATTGCATCAGTAATTCACGATCACATTTTCATTGTTAAAAATGGAAACACAGTATATGTGACTAGTTTCTTTTCTGACTCTAGCACTCAATTCAGTACTTGTCCCATAGGTTTTGTGTGTCCTTGCAAACCTCTCTTTACATCCATTTCCATGTATAGTCTTTGGAAGAAGACATGTATCCTTTGCAAATATATATTGTTCTATTCTTTTACCCATCTAATTGTCACTTTTTTTTTCTTGCTCAGAAATAAATCTAGATCTTGCTGTGTTGGGGCTTTTGGCATTGCATACCTTTTTACCTTTTTGTTTCATTGCTAGGCAGAGTTCTGTATTGTGGCGCTGTGCCTTACATCGCCACATCTATCTACAGGCCGATCTTTAGATGGCTTTTGCTTTTTGCTAATACAAACAGACCGCTTGGAATGTTCTTGACATGCTTCTAGTGTGCCACATGAGTCTTCTTGGAAGAATTTCCCCATCAATTTTTTCCTCTGAGGAGTTTGATTTGAGCCCAGAGATAGCAACTGAACAAGCATTTGCCAGACTCTTTCATTACCCCAGGCTTGGTGTGAGATGTGCCCTATCACATGTGTATCATCATCACATTTAAACCTTCAGTCACTAGTGAGGTGGGGCCTGTTGTCCTGGTTCTGACCAGTATGAAGGACGAGAGGTCCCAAAAGGTTAATAGTAGTCTCCGGGGAAATGGTGAGCAAAGAGCTGGGCAGATGACTGAGGCATGTCATGAGACGTTGTCGTGTCACTGATCTCTTACAGCTTTGGCCCGTCCAGAACGTGGAGCCCCGAGTGCCATCTTGGGCAGAGGGTGTGTGTCCTGTGGGTTCTTGTGCAGACCTGACGACATGAATGAGCTTTGCAAGGTAAGAAATGAAACGTGTAAAGCTTTACACTGTGATGGCATGAATGAACAAGGTACTTCCCTTGAGGGCATTAAATTCTGGATGAGCAGTGGCCAGGCACACTGCCAGGAGGACAGGATGGCCTCCAGATTTCCAGGCATTGGGCCAGAGGCTGAGATTGGTTTCTTTTTACCTCCCCTCCTCAACTCCTCCCCCAAATTACTACTATTTTAAACACCTTTGGGCCTTTCTATTAGTTCAAAGGGGTGATGTAAATTAAGAACATTTACTTCATTTTGAACCATATTAGAAACTAGGAAATGGATCCCCTTTCCATGGACCTCTGGTAATTTGGAAAATAAATATGGCTTTCGAATTGGGCTGAAAATTGGAGCCTTCAATAATAAGAAATAGGTTTATGTGATTTCAGTGTCGCACCAATAGGTTAAAGTTTTACTTAAAAAAAAAATGGGGCACCTGGGTGTCTTAGTTGGTTAAGCCTCTGACTGTTGATTTCAGCTCAGGTCATGATCTCAGGGCTGTGAGATCAAGCCCCGTGTTGGGCTCCATGCTGGGCATGAAGCCTGCTTGAGATGCTCTTTCTTGCCCTCTCCTTCTGCCCCCCCTCCCCCCCGCTCATTCATTTTCTCTCTCTCTTTAAAACAAAAACAAAGACAAAAAACTTAAAGTACTAGAACTCTTTAGGTTGCAAGTTCCAAAATGCTTACCTCCAGGATTGTGCTTTCATGAGCACAAAAGGTAATATACTGGTTTATGAAACAAATAGTCTCAGTATATGCCTGCCTCAGGCATGGTTGGATCCAGGAACTCCATGTCATAGGAACCTAGTCTTCCTCCTTTCAGGGTTTTGGTCTGTGTTCCTCTGGTTGGCCTCCTCAATTGGATTTACCTCTTGTGGTGGTGTTGTGACTGCTGTATGTTCTGATCTGATGTCCACTTCTTTTAGTAATTTAAGCTGAACATCCCTCTTTCATTGAAAAGTAAAATAAAGTAACTTGAGTTGAGCCTTCTTTGGCCTGATTGGTCTGAGTTGGGTACATCACCCTTAAACTTAAGGTGCACCCTTAAACTGATTAACTATGACCAAGGTGAGGTCACATGTTTGTCTTTGAAGGCGGGATAGGGACTCAGTCCCCATTCAAATCACTTGGACTGAGAGGAGAAGAAAAACCAATTTTGTAAGACAAAATCAGGGAAGTGGGCAGGGCGTGGATTTGCAAAACTCTTGGATGCCTCATAGAAATGAAGTATCACATTTTGGTCACGCAGTAATTCTGGAGTAGTACTTACTAATAGTCTCTGGTTAAATGTAGATGAGATGCTTGGAGTGGTTAACTCACTTGTTCAAGGCCACTCAGTTGGTAATTGAAAAAGCTGAATATTGAGTCTGGACTTGACTCTAGTCTTAACTATTTCATTCTGTCTGTCCCTGTTCTAGTGTTCCCACCCTACCCTCCTTCTTCAGCCTTTGCCCCAGCACGGAGGGTGATCCCTGCTAACAACAGCTGCTCCAAGACTCATCAAATCACATTAGCATTGTTCGTGCCTAGTTTCCCTGAATGTCACAGTCAGCGGTGGAGGAAAGGCTGGGCAGCTCACAGTCATATTAAGGGAAATCTTTACTAAACCAATCCATGGAGTCTGCAAAACCATTGGTCTTTCCAACTTCCCATCAAGTGGCCTGTGCTCAAGGGTAAAGCAAGGGGTTATAAATCACAGGAAAGGTTCCCCTTGACACAGTTCCGCAGCTGGAATATGAACAGAGTGTTGTTTACTTTGTTGAACACCACAATTAGTGAAAATCAAAATGTCTACAGATGCACTCACTATAGTAAATTATTAGGCAATTAACCTTAATGCTCCCTGCTCTGGATCACCAACTTACTTTTGCTCTGGAGCCCTCGAGAATATTTCTCAGGCATCATAATATATGATTGCACCACAGCTTAATGTGAAGCCCAGGGAAGTCGGAATTCAGTGGAAGGGTTTGAGGGTGGAGGAGATTCCGAGGGTGGGAGGGGATGCACTTTGTGTGCAGTTGGAGGAAAAATACAGACTTGCAACACAAAAACGGAATTGACAACAGAAGGAGGGGTGCTCTTTTGAAGTAATCCCAAACTCTTTCTTTCCACCAGCAAGTTTCAGCCCTTATCACGTCATGCTTGGCCTAGTTTAATAGAGGACTTCCAAATGGTCTCTTTCTGTCTCTCCTCTCCAATCTGCTGTACCGGGTTAATCTTCCAGAAGCATGGGATTTATAACACTGCCTGATTCATAAGCCTTTCGTGGCTCCACCTTGCTCATAAACAACATCCAAATACCTTAGTGTAAGTTTTTTTTTTATCTGTCCTCAATCTAGCTTCCAAATCATCTCTTCTACTCTGGCTCCCCATGAGGCTTCTGAGCCTCTGACCTCTCTCTTGCCTTCGCCTGTGCTTCCTGGGGCTGGGACAGTGTGAAGCGGTCATGGATAAGGGCGCAGATGCTGGGATGAGGCTGCCTGGATTCGAAAGCCTGCTTTCCCAATGACTGGTTCTGTCACCTTGTGATCAGTTTCCTCATCCATGGAGCGGGAACCCGAAGAGAAATGACCCCAGGAGGGTGCCGTCAAGATTAAGTGGGATAATGCATGGAAATAAATACCTAGAAAATCACTCAGGGCTTTTTATATTTTAGCAAACCACAGTTGCTCACATGTTGGTCTCACTGTGTGTGTCATGCTGTTAGAACCACACCGACCTCTCCCTCCCCCGCTGGATTAGTGGCTTCCAGGAGCCGTGCAGGGCTGGGGGCTGGGATCCTGAGAGTAGGTGCAGAGAGATGGGGTAGGAGGACAAAGAGGGGGTTGGGAGCTGGCATGAGTCCCTGGGATGGGAAGGAGAGACACCCGACAGGGAAAGAGGCTTGGGAAAAATGAGTGAGCAGGAGGAAAAGATTGCAGGGGCTCTGGGAGAGCTGAGCACAGAGATGGGCTTTCTGTGGGACAGCTCTGTCTGTATGTCTGTATGTCTGTATGTCTGTCTGATGAAGCTGAACCAGCTACAGGCCTGTGTGACCACCTCCCATTCCCTGCTTTTTAAAAAAGTGATTTTCAAGGCACCCGGGTGGCTCAGTCAGTTAAGCATCCCACTGTTGATCTCAGCTCAGGTCTTGGTCTCAGAGTTGTGAGTCTAAGCCCCATGCTGGGCTCCATGGAGCCTACTTTTTTTTTTTTTTTTTAAGTGATTTTAATTGCCTAAGAAAGACCTATGTTCTTTTTAGAACAGAACATTACATATAAAGCTAAAGTCTCCTTTGACCCACTCTCCCCCTCCTTAGATAACCATTGTCAAGAGTACGCTTCTAGACATTATCTGTGTACATATACATACACATATAAATTATATAGAACTCAATTTTATTAACTAAACTAAATTATATAGAACTAAATTTGTTTATCCTGCCATTCGTGTTGTCCTGGAACTTATTTTTCCCCACTCAATAATAGACCTAGAAGAAGTAGTGATATATATGTATATGTGAGTTATCTCTTCTCTGTGGTCCAACATTATGCAGACCTATTCTGTATCTCCCATTTCTTTAAATAGCTACACATTCTGTTCCGTGAGCAATGCCCAGTTTCTTCAGCCACTGCTTTACCAGTGGGCATTAGAGTTGATCCACATTCTTTCTGTGTCATCTCTGAAGCCAAACTGTCCACTTTGGTTCCTACTACATTTATTCACTGGTTGGGTGCGTATTTCTTTGAACACCTATTACGTGCCAGGCACTATGACAGCTGGTGGGGGTGTGCCACCAGCCCGCTCTCACCAACTCTATGGTCTCACGGGCAACGGATTCAGGGAGCCAGCGTGTTCTCCGGAGAGACATAGTGGTGTTTCCCCTTACACTGTGTGGGCTGTGAAGCCAGTAATCATAAATGGCAAAAGAAAAATCATGTAGTATCAGAATCATTATCCTTGAAAATTTCTTGAGTTTTTGTAAAGTGCAGTGTTCAGGGGTTTCATATGCAGTCAGTCCGCTATGATAAAGGAGGAGGGAGATGTTGCCAGAGGATTTGAGCCCATGATGTTCCCCGTTCTCAATACATCAGGGGCTGAAGAGACCTGTTTTCTCAAGAAGTATGGTGAAGAAGTCAGGGCTTCCATGAGTCAATGATTTGTGATGTCGGTAATTTACACTTCAAGAGAAAACCAAAATGGGGAAATGTCAAGACAAGGAAGGAGTGTGTAATCCCCAAACAAGAGTTGTCGGGGCACCTGGGGGGCTCAGTCGGTTAAGTGCCTGCCTTCGGCTCAGGTCACGATCCTGGGATCCTGGGATTGAGCCCTGCATTGGGCTCCCTGCTTGGCAGGAGGCCTGTTTCTCCCTCTCCCACTCCACCTGCTTGTATCCCATCTCTCTCTCTCTCTCTTTCTGTGTGTCAAATAAATAAATAAAATCTTGAAAAAAAACAAGAGGTTTTGAGAGTCGTAAGTGGAAGGCTGAAGGGGGGAGTTTGAACACCCGCAGCGTCATGTCTGCAAGGCTACAGCACGTCTCAAACAGGGTGGTTCATCCCTGGATCACGTGTAGGTGCTGAGCCTGAAGGCCACTACACGTGGCTAGGCTCTGTCTGTCCGCCAACTCCCATTTTCTTTCAAATATTATGTGGTTCTTGTGTACATGGAGAGGGGCATAGTGTGCAAGCTCTAGATGGGAGAAAAGTGCTCTGATTGCCCTCAAGACATGGTTAGCCAGGGAAGGCACTTAGGAAATTTAAGCTTCTTTTTAAAAAAATACAGTGAAAAACATGTGTGTATAATCAGTGTTCAGTGTGGATTCCCAGGGTGTGGTGGTGACCGTCTGAGCGGTCAGCACCGAGATGCCAAGGGCAGGCCAAGGTCAGGAAGGAGAGCGTTCTCAGGCTGGTGACCAAAACCCAGACACTGAAACTGGAGTCAGGGTCCTGCAGAGAGGGGAAATTGAGTCAATGGCAGAAAAGATGCCAAATGGGAGAAGCCGAGTGAGGAAAGGAGAGGGCCAATCCCCAGGTCGCCATCCCCAGTGTGTGGCGAGAATGCCTGGCAAAGAGTTAGGAAGGTGCCGGGGGCTTTGGACAAATCCGTGTGGATGAAAGTCCCTGATGCCGTGGGGAGAGGAGAGCAGGAGATTTTGAAATATCTTTTGAAAATCTCAAGTCCACCTTCTAGGGGATGCCCTTGCTGTCCTTAAGAACACAGACCTCTGCATTCAGCAAACAATGTTACTGCTTTCTAATTTCTCATCATGTCTCTTTTTATCCCCCCTGTAGACCTGATGCCAATTTATGATTCATGTCTTCTCTTCTGAGCCTCATATGTCTAGTTGAGGGTTGGGCAGACTTTTCTGTAAAGGGCCAGATAGTGGATATTTTAGGCTTTGTGAGCTGGACAGGCTCTACCTCAACTCTTCAGCTCTGCCCTCAGATGGGGAAAGCAGCCTTGGGCAATACATAAGTGAACAAGCACAGTAAAGTATTACAATAAAGCTTTATTTACAATATTAAAAAAAAAGGTGGTGGACTGGATTTAGACCATGGCCTATGGCTTTGTGTTTTTCTATTTTCTTAACTTTGGTGTTTAATATATGTAAATCAATTTTGTTATGATCACTGAAATTATTCTTTATGAGCCAATGTGTGTGTGTGTGAGCATGTGAGCACCTATTTCATGTATCTGTTCATGGAAATGCTGGTTGGGTCTGGTTCCTTGTCATGAACTCTGTGTAGGTTGCTCATTCTTACAGAATTCTGCGCATTAAGAATTTTCCCCCTCAAGGACCCGAGTGAATTTAATAGAGACCGAGCATAACCCTTAAAGTAGACCGATGATTCTCCTTGATGAAGGAGGTGAGAAAGACCTGAGTTTGCTAATTGTTCTTGGCTGAGGACATTACCTGGCATTTGATCTTTACACCTTCTCGTGCAGCAAACGGATTCCAAATTCAATTGGGAAGCTCGGTGATCTCATGGAAGCATAATAAAGACATCGCTGGCCCAGAACCCCTGAGGTGAGAGTGTCCTAGAACTGATTAAAAGCTATATCACTGAGTGTTATTCTTCAAAGCGAATGAATATTCTGATGAGCGTGGCTGCTTGAACCGAACTATTTTTAAGTAGTAGCTTTATTTGCTGTTTTGATAAGTCTGATGAAGTGTGTTTGAACACGAGTGGAAGTTCTCGCAGGCGTTCTGACTTGTTTGTACAATCTTCCCCAAATTGTAGGGATTGTCTTCTCATTAATACTGTTGTTTGCTGTTTGGGCTAAGGCGTGTAATGTTGCTTTGTAATTAGGATAAACTGGAAACAAACGAACAGATTAGTTAATTGTTATAAGAAAACTTGCTCCCGAGTCATCGTATGCCACATCAAGACATGGGGACGCCCGTCGAGGGCGACTGGGTGCCTGCCAATGTCGAATTGTACCTGAGTTTGGTAATTTCTTGGGGTGAGTCTATATCTGCGATATTTGCTGTCTTCTGAGAATGCAGCAGAATGTCATGTCACTGGCCCTGAAGGGGGAGGGTGCTTAGAATCACATGAAAGGACAAAATCCTCTGTTGAAAAGAAATATCAAAATCTTTTTAATTCCAAAGGGAGAACTTGGAGAAAATTCCCCCCTTGTATTTCTTCTCTAGAATAAAAGATTCAATGCCTCATCAGGGTGGTAGTCAATAGCTCAAGTTTTGTGGGGGTGGGGGAGTTCAGGCTGGGGGGTCCCAGAATGTCCCACCTCAGCATGTGGATTACTTAGCACTCAGGACAGTCAAGGCCAGCCAGACTTCCTACCTCCCTCTTATGGCCTAAAAGAATGTACACAGGGCACCTGTTCCAGGCACAGACCTATTATCAAAAACAACCTTTTATATCAGAAAGACTTATCTGCACGGTCTGTTTACCAAACATCAGCTCTTCTCAACTTCTTGTGAACTGTCTTCCTTCCTCTTTGAGATTGCAGACCCCTGCCTCCTTCACCCCGGCTCAGGAGAGTAGATAAGCCTCAATGCCTGACCTCCAGGGGAGCGTCTCATGTCTTTGTGGGGCTTCCCTACTGACAAAATTGAATTTTTTTCCCCCTAGTAACCTGTCTTATGTCAATTTAACTATCAGGCCAGCCAGAGAACCTAGAATGGAAACAGAGTGGGAATGGCTTTAAAATTCTCTGGTTTAAAAAAAAAGAAGTGCAGAGAATGGAGGTTACAGACAAAGTTGGCACATAGCTATCATTTCTGAAGCGGGGTGACGGATTCATGGCAGTTCATTTTGTTATTTCTTCTACTCTTCGTATACTTAGTCAAAAGTCAGGGTTAGAGGTGGTGATGGAGAAATGCTACCACGATCAGATCTGCATGTAAACAATCTCTCTGGCCCAGTTTGTAAAGTATATGTTGGTTGAAATGCCTAGATTTGACCGAATGACAAGAGGACTCATTCGAGGGTAAGGAAAAGCTGGGTGGAGATGGAAACTCCTTTATTGAATGAAGATGAGGGGAGACAGTAGAGAATGGGGACAAAGTCTGCTTAGTTGGTAGCTCATCAGAGAGCTCTAGGCATCCAGTCTTCTCTTCCTGTTGCGTCTGGAAGCAACAGCTCAGTTTTGGAATCTCACCCCCCCCCCCCCCCCCCCCCGATATATTAGCGCAGGACTCTGCCTCAGCTCTAGATGTGGCCAGAGTACGGCATTGCTCTGATTACTGCCAGATTGCCTCAGGGAAGGTGACTTAATTCCTTTGAACCAATGAAATTAAGACCTGGGACTTTTGCTGAGACTCTTGGGAAAGGAGCCCTCATCTTTCACTGGGCCTCTGCAGCTCTGAGGACGTGGGTCTGGGGCTGCCGGCAGCCATTTTCCACCATGTGGAGAGTTCCTGGCTGAGAGAAAAGCGACCACAGAAGAAAGCAGGGTTGGGGGCTGGACAGAACAAGAAGTTCAATCCTAGTGATATTATTTCAGACCCTGGATCTGGACAAGGCTGAAGTGAAGTTACACTTGAACTTTTTGAATTTATGAATCAACAAATTGTATCTCCTCCCTCTTCCTCTCCCTTCCCTTCTTCCCCTTCCTCTTTTCTTCTTTTCCTCCTCCTCCTCCTCTTCTTCTTCTTCTTCTCTTTTTCCTCCTTCTCCTTCTCTTCGGTCCTCTTCTCCTCCCCTTTTTTCTTCTTCTCTTTCTCTCTCTCCTTCTTCTCCTTCCTTGTCTCTGTCTCTCTGTCTCTCATACTCTCTCCTTTAACCAATTGGGTATGTTTCACTCACAGGTGGAGAAGTTCTTATTAATACAAACTTCTGGAAAAGTTTTGCAGCTTTGCCACTTTCATAGCTACATGTCCCCATCCCCATAAGTAGTTCCTATTTGTGTTAAGGCTTTCTAGCCTTTAAGCCAATAGCTAAAATTCTATTAGATGATCGGCCAGTATTCTTCTCCTCACTACAAATCCTGCACAATTTCAAACTTATATGTTCACAAACTGCTTTTTAATGGCAACCCAGCCATTCTATTGAAATCACTGTATATGGTAATTAGTAATCTGCAAGATAATTTTAGTTAATTTTAAATTTAAAATCCATCATGCAAAACGAGTTGGATCAGAGAGGAGCTACCAACAAAAGAAATGAATCAGAGTGTGAGAGAAGCTGCATGCAATCCTGGAAATAAAATGTGCAAATTTCTGAGGGAATAATCATTGTCTTGATTTTTACTTGTAATTATAATTTAATTATGAATCTACTTTTGCTACATTTTAAAAGTACATACTTAGCATTTAAGTACTTTCCATATAATTATCTGTTATTGAACCTGATCATTATGTGGTAGGTGCTGCATAAATTACTGTGCTTTGTATAAAAATATTTTTCACTTCAGGTTGACTTAAAATAAGACAGATCATTTGAATGGCATTTAGTCTCCCCCCAGTACTGCGTAACTGCTTGGCATCCAACCATCTTAAAGAATGGAGTATGGGTGAACTCTGTCTTATTTTGCTAATATTGGTGAAGATCATTTCCAGAAACCCAGAAGATTCCCCCTTCCCTTCTTTTTTTTTTTTTTTTTTCACTTCCTAAGAATTTACTCCTTTCCTCATCGCTCCTCTTGAGACATTTCTAGAGAATACATGGAAATCCTGCTTCAGACACCTCCCGAGGCCCTTCCTTGTCATGGAAGAGAGCCAATGAATATTTGATGGAGAGTTGACCGTGTCCTTGCAAGGCTTGTTCGAGGCTCTGATGGAATTTGGGTGGGAAAAGAGAGATCGCTAGCATTTGAGCCCTGTCCTTACATATTTTATCTAATTCAAATCCCCGTCAACCATGAAGGAGTGTAATAGTGAAGTCTAGTCTGATAATGCCCCATTTTGCAGGTAAGAACATTGAGGCACAGAGAGGTCAGCAGCTTGTACTGGGTTGCACAGATGGGGCAAGCCACGCCAGCGTCTAGATCTAAGCGGCGTGACCTCAGAGACCACACACCAGCTGGGGCCGCAGTGCCTCGGCCTGGGGGTCACGCTAGGGGCCACTGCAGGGCACAGAGGCACTGGGTTTCTCAGAGAGAGGAGAAGTACTCCACCTTGGCCCGTGAATGGCTTAGTACTTATATTCCGGAAGAGACTGTTAGAGAGCATGTGGGCACTGGAGTCCCGATCTCCTGCTCTCCTGGGAAACCAGGCCAGAGGCAGGATATGTTTTGCAAACTGTAAGTGCTGCCGGAGGGAACGTGGGGTCAGTGGCACTGCTGGTCTGAACAGAACGTATGTCCAGGGACAGAACATCCATTTCAGTTTAACCCACTTTTATTGTTAAGCTTCATTTATTCATGTCTGTAGATCATTAACGTTAAATGCTGCCATAACATCTGGACATGATCCAGTAAATAGTGATTGCAGTTGAGTTCTAAAAGAAAGGGATACCATTTCCAATTATGTTCAGGCCCCCGTTGTCTTTGCAGCTTCTTGGGGCTGGGCTTAAAGGCCATGGAAACGTAAATAGGAAATACACACTAACATTTATCCAGTACCTGCCGCATGCCTCTGTCCTGAAGGTGGTTTACCTAATATCTCATTAACAGCAGACATTCAAATTTTATTTCCCTTTTTCGGGTGAGAACACTGAGCCTGAACTAACTTGCCCACCTCACTGGTGAAGCTGGGATTTGGGCCAGGATGTCTGCCTCGAGAGCACTCTTCGTAAGGGGTACTGGAGAAGTATAGAGGGTTGTACCTGTTTAGGTGTGAGGGCTGGATTAGGGTGCTCCCCAGTCCCCTGCTCTCTGAGACGTGAGGGCTGCCCCCTTCTTGTCCACAGAAGACCCGTGTGAGCCCGAGACCAAACAAGGGGACCCCCAAGCTGTTCATTTCTAGGAAAGTTATCAAGAGAAGGGTTCATGTGTGTGGTGAGCAGTGACAGCCTTCTACGGCCAGACAGATCAAAAAGGAAGCAATCCATGGGAACTGGAGGGCCTGGGGGCGATGGGAAGGAGGGGACAGATGCCTAAAGGGGAGACGGCACAAAAGCAAGACTAGGAGTTAGGTGGAAGGAGTTCCAGATTCAGACTGAGACTGGTGGGAAGGAGGTGATGTAGATTCCGGACAGCAGGAGGGCTCCTTGCCCCCTTCCCTGCCACTGGGTGCCACTTCCTTTCTAGTGGGTCCGCCACAGACGTGAGTGCTCTTCAGGGGCCAAAGTGCCCTCCCCTCTGAGGGTTTTCCAGCCTTTATTCTCCTAGAGCTGTTTACCAAAGGCTGTAGCTCAGAAGCTTATTATAACCCTTAGCCCAGCCTGCTCTCAGGGAGGGGAAAATCCTCCCTGCTCTCTTGGTTCTTTTGGCCGATCTAATGATTTACACACACACAGAAAGATTGACAGGAGAAAAAAATAACACAGATTTAATTTTTCATGGACGGAGTTCTCATAGGTACGGAGCCTAAGAAGTGACCGAAGCAGGCTGTTTTTATACCTTGAAGACAAACAATACATTTGCGAGGAACTGACAAGATGAAGAAACTTTGACTCAGATACTAATTTGTGGAGAAACTGATCAGAGTTTGTTCTGATAGCCTTCTTGGCCCTGACTTCTCTCCCTCTGGTGATACGGGTGCCTCCCCCCGCCCCCTCCCGCGCAGGAAGGGCTACACCTCACGTGGAGATGCATTTCCTGATTTTAGGGGGACAGAGAGGAGGGTCAGAGTGTCCTTCCTGCACCAGCTGTTTCTGAAGTAACTTTTATTTAAAAGAATCAGTATGGGGGCACCTGGGTGGCTCAGTGGGTTAAGCCTCTGCCTTCAGCTCAGGTCATGATCTCAGGGTCCTGGGATCGAGCCCCGCATCAGGCTCTCTGCTCAGCAGGGAGCCTGCTTCCCCCTCTCTTCTGCCTGCCTCTCTGCCTACTTGTGATCTCTCTCTCTCTGTCAAATAAACAAATAAAATCTTAAAAAAAAAAAAAAGCAGTATGGTCCCGGGAAGCCTGGGTGGCTCAGTGGGTTAAGCCGTTGCCTTTGGCCCATGTCATGATCCCAGGTCCTAGGATCGAGTCCCACATTGGGCTCCTTGCTCTGCGGAGCCTGCTTCTCTGCCTGCTTGTGTGCTCTCGCTCTCTCTCTTTCTCTCTGACAAATAAATAAATAAATAAATAAATAAATAAAATCTTAAAAAAAAAAAAGAATCAGTATGGTCCCTTGGCATATCTCGGGGTGGCCTGGCCTGAGCCCCTTCACCACCGTAATCCTGTGTCTGAGCTTTTCCTGGGGAGATGTGAGTATAAGAAAGGGAAGTTCTCTGTCTTCTGCCCTCATGTGTTAGCAGCTCGGGTGAGGTGCCTGCGTGTGGTCATGTTCAACAGAGGCATGAAACAATGAATTCCATCCTGCCCTGTTTGTTCAGTGTCTGTTTCCTCCAGCTAGAATGAAATATCCCTTAAGGCAGGGTCTTGAGTTATTTTTATTATTGTATTTCCAGGACTTAACACAGAGCCCTAGAACCGACATACATTACATGCTTAATAATACACGTCGAATAAAAGAATCAATTATTGGGCACCTGGGTGACTCTGTTGGTAAGCATCTGCCTTCAGCTCAGGTCATGATCCTGGGGTCCTGGGATCGAGCCCCAGGTCTATTGGGCTCCCTGCTCGGTGGGGAGTCAGTTTTTCCATACCCCTCTCCCCCTCTCCTGCTCATTCTTTCTCTCTCTGAAATAAATAAATAAAATCTTAAAAAAAAAAAAAGACTCCAAGAGCCTCAGAGAAGGCAGTGGAGATCATGAAAAAAAGAAAAAAGAATCCATTATTCCTTTACTTCAGACATGGGTCAGGCTGGAAAGTTTTGCTTTGTTTATACCAGGAAGTGGCCCAGCCGGTACAATCACATCAGGAGACAAACTCACCAATAAGAACAAAAGGGAAGTGGATACAAGCCAAATGGCCATCAGCTGATGTGTGGATAAGCAACTGTGGTCTGTCCATAGGTCAGAGTAGTATTTGGCTACAAAAGGGAGTGAAGGTCTGACACTAGTTAGAACATGGGCGGATCTCAGACCCCTGACACTAAATGAAAGAGACCACACACAGGAGACAGCCTATTGTATGTTTCCATGTGTACAGAATGTCTAGAACTGGAGAGCCCACAGAGACAGAAAATAGATTGGTGGTTGCCACAGGCTGGAGAGAGAGGAGCGTGGGGAGTGGCTGCTAATGGGCATGAGGTTTCTTCGTGGGGTGATAAAAATGTTCGGGAATTAGAGAGTGGTGATGGATGCACAGCCTCGTGGATATACTAAAAATTGCTGAGCTGTATATTTTAAAAGGATGAATTTTATGATATGTGAATTACATCTCAATAAAGCTATTATTTAGAAAAAAAAAAGAAGAAGAAGAACCGAAGGGAAGATCATGCTTGATCGGAGCCTGTGAAATTCTTTTCCTTGGGAGCCACGGTCTGGGCTTCTTCATAGGTCCTAGAGAGACCCAGACGACTATTGTGCAGAAGCAGGCCTGCCCGGGGACCCGGACTGCCCTGCACCCGAAGGGGAGGTAGCAAGAGTGCTCACTGGTGCTGGGAGACAGGCCAGGTGAGGAAGGGGACAGATTAGAGGGAGCGTGCTCTGGATTACCTCTTGGATAATGATTCTAGCACTTTAAAAAAATATATAAAACTTGATCATGAGGTTGCTCTTTATTTTTGGAAAAAAAAATAGGGTTAAGTGCAGCGAGTCCTGTTAATTCCACCTTTCTATACCTCTGCCTTCTGTCCAGTTTGTCTCTCAGAAGTCCTTGACTGGGGCAGCTTTGCCCGCTGGAGAACATTTGGAAATGTGTCTGGAGACTTTCTAGATCTTCAACCCAGTGGGGAGAGGTCCTGCTGGCATCTAGAGGGTGGGGACCGGGAAAGCTGGTGGCACACCCTGCCATGGGCAGGACGGTTCGCATCAACAGTGTTCTGGTTAGAAATGTCAGTGTGCCAAGGTTGGGAAACCCTACTCTAAACCCACTACGAACTTCCTGGTGCAAACTCCTCTTGCCTCCAGAGAAACTACATCTGTAGTCCACCAGCAGCCTCTCTGGCTTCACAGATCTGGTCATTTGCAACGGCTGCTGTAACCACTTACTGAGAACTCGTTGGCTTTAGAGAACAGAAGTGGGCAATTTGCTGGTTATCCACCCACATTACAGAGCATGCGAAAGACAACAACATACGGTGTCAGGAAATGCAAATTGTTTATGGCTGGAGACTCACCCCCTCATTCTCAGATATGGAGAAGTAGGCATAAGCCACGTCAAGTGGCTCTCCCCATGCTGCCATATTAATGGTGACAGGTGCTGGTGAAATCTAGTAATGTAGGTATGAAATGACCGATCAGATGTCTTTGCATTTATTTTTGGCAGTGTGGGTTTAAATATGCGAGTACTGACATTAGCTACATTTTCCAATTTTATGGCCAAGCCAAATTTTGCAGCCCACAGGTATACATGGGGATCAGTTCCCATGGTGGTATAAGAACAAGGCTGAGATTCCCTCTCTCCACTCCCATTATTCCAAGAAGGAGAAAAGTTTTAGGCAAAGATAAGTGGAAATTATCCAGTAACTTCAAATATATGGCTCCCCAGATCTCCTGTCTGGGTAAATCAGAGATACTCACAACTGTAGATAATGAGCTAATTAAAAACCAGTAAATATAAATGTGAGGTGCCTCCTACCATTAAACTTAGCAAATGTATCTGATTCTGAAACACTGACTGTATTTTGAAATGTCATATCAATTATAGGAGACACTTTTACAGATCTCCCTGAGAAATATTTACATAAAACTGTATTTTTATATACTATGTAAAGTACAGAAGTATAGATTTAATCAAAACTGTAAATAAGACTAAAGGTATGCTGTAAGTGTGAAATATGCAAACATAAAAAATTTTAGCAAAATTTTAAATCAGTTTCACTTGGAATTATGCTGGTTTGATTATTACTTGCAAATCCCTCCACTCCCGTCCCACTCTTCCCCTACTTCAACTTAATACTCCTTCGTGGAGAGAAGACATTTGGGGGGTGGTGGATCACAGTGGCTTTATGTTTCTGTGTTTGCGGGAAAAGGATGTAAATTTAGAAAGTGATTTTCTACCTACATTGTGAATTAGGTTTTTCAGTCCTCCGTGTTTCTAGGTAACTGTGGGAAGTCAGGCTTTGGTGCTGGGCTGGAACTTGGGTAGATTCCTGCCCTCTGAGCCCAGCCATGTGTCATGGGCAGGTGACGTCATCTGCCTGGCTCTGTATTTCCTCCTTTGTAAAATGGGGTTAATGGTCCTCACCCCTTGCAGGTGGAAAGGAGGAGAAGAGAGGGTGCAGAGTGGTCCTGCAGCACCTGTGGACGCCAGTTCCTTCTCCCAGAGCATTGCGATATCCATCTTGCCTCTTTGCAGTTCTGGGTATTATTGAGATGCTGACGATTTCTCAACATTATGGTTGGATAGAATGAATTGTGTGTCAGGGACATCAAATAAGGAGTGTCATCATTGTGTCCCAGGGATCTAACCGGGGTGGCTAGCTGTTTCTGAGTCAGAAGGAGCTCTTTGCAGAATGCTTCGTGACTGTATTCTCTTCAAATCGGAAACGTTTGACTGACCCTGATTTCCAGGGCTTCTCCCTTTGTAAGCTGCCTTTACCCTGACTCACCAAATCATGCGACTCCCATGGGCAAGAGGTCAGGTTAAAGTTGAGAAGGGGAGGGGAGACCAGAAAGTTTGGTTTATGAAAAACATTACAGTTGAGTGACCAACTGGTGGTTTCCCTGGGACCATCCTGGTGTTAGCTCCATGGCCCATGACCCTGGAAATGACTCCTTCACCCCATGAAGTCCTGGGTAAACCAGGGGGGTTGTCAGCCTACACTGTACTAAGCAATTTTGATTCTGAGAGGGGCAGTCAGAAACTGATTTGTGGTTACATAGGAAATGGGGAGTGACTGTAAACAGGCACAAGGTTTCTTTTTAGGGTGATGGAAATGCTCTAAAAGTAGGTGGGGATGATGGCTAACAGCACTAAGTGTACTAAAATTCACCAACTCCTATTCTGAAAACAGGTGAATTTTATTATATGTAGATTATATCTCTATAAAGCTATTTAAAATTGATTGTGAAATTACATTTCATAATAAAGCATTTGACTTTTTTGATAGAAAAACAATACTTTGTCCCCAAAATGATTGCATGCATTAAGAATTTGAACTGAACTGCCCTTCAAATTGGAAAAGATTTAAAATTAACCTGGCAAAACTTAGATTTGACAAAGAAATGGGGACATAGTGTTATGTTCAACTGGTCAAAGGTATGAATTAATACAATGTTTAAGTAGGACAGTTTAGCTGTAGGGATCAGTATGTCAAGGTACATGGTCTTTGACTCATCAACTTCATTTCCAGAAATTTATCCCAACAGATCATTGTCAAGTGTGCAAAGATAGATGTGCAAGGATGTTCATCAGAGATGGTTTACAATAGAAGCAGTGGTTTGTAATTAGAAACAATCTAAATCTCAATTAACAATGAACTGTTTAGATGAGTTATGGCAAATCCATACAATGCAACACTTTCACTTTGCCAACACAGGGATGGTGATATAAATCCACACACTCATCTAGGAAGTGTGACTGTCCTGCTTTGCTTGGGATTGTCCCTGTTTTTGTACCGAGGGCCCAGGGGAATACAGATGGTTGTTGTTGACGAATCTACAGAAAACCAGCTAACAGGATGTGGCCAGAAAGTTAACAGGAGTTGTCTCGGGGATGGTAGATTTCAAGTCAGCTCAACACCCTTTGTTATGGATTTTTTTTAGGATTTTAAAAAATATTATTTGCACTTTTATTAAATAACTTTACATTTCAGAAAAAATATTTGCATTGAAAAAGAACCCCTGTTGACACGTTAACAAAATGTAGGCAGATTAAGTAGGTTCTTCATTTATTTTATGTGATTTGATTGCCATCTGTGGGAGAGGGCAATAGATGTGGATCGATGTGAATAGGAGAGGCACAGTACATGAGTTTTGGGGATGCATCCCCTTGCTTTCTGCTGTACTACATGGGCCTAGCCTGGTGCTTAGCACACAGGATGAATCAACAAATTTGTGCTTGCTAAAATGTGATGGAAACAGTCCCTCACAATTGGAATGAGATGTCAAAGGAATACCTTAAAATATTTGGTTGAATCAGTGAGCGAGGTATTATCTCTGAGTGATGCCCACTGATGTGGCTACTGTAATTTTCCTCCACAATGCATTGGCTTACCGTTTGATTGGATTGACGGATTTCTCCCCTAAGGGCATTTTCACGTTTACTTAAGCTCTTATTATAACGCAATTGCGCTCATTATCTAAAACTCAGAAACCAGTTGTCAAGCAAAAACTACAAATAAAAAGCCTCTCTGGAGATGGCCACTGTTAATTACCTCCCCACCCCCAGTCCCAATGCTTTTCTACACATACAAGCCGTGTGCATGTATTTATGTTGTGTAAAACGTTTAACAAAAATGAAATCATGATATAATCTTTTTTTCACTTGGCCGCTTTTGCAGCTTCTGTCCACATCAGCATACACAGACTTTCACATTATTTTCAAAGTGGCTCTGTGGTATGCCACTGCATAGATAGTTCACACTTGCACTGGATTGACTGACTTTTAAAATGTTTTATTGAACATTGTCCAGTGGGGATCCTTTACGGATAGCCTTGATTTGCTTTCACATAGGCAGCTGAGTGCTTGGTGTATAGTAGGTGCTCATAGACGTGGATCCCTGCCTCACACCACGTATTTCGGGGGCAGTAGGTTTTGGGAGCTGAAAATATACTGGGTAAAAGTTGTCTAATGATAATGTGCTGTGGTCCTCAGTGCAGAGGTTCCTAGGTGAAAGGTGTCTATTCAAAAAGGGCTCTCTCTGTCCAAGTAGGGAACTACAAGGAACTAAAGCCTTTGCCTCACAGCTGTCAGCCAGACCATCAGCAAGACCCATGGTCACCACTTCCAGCATTTTCTAGAATCTATCCTAGAGTCTCTCTTCTCCTGGAACCTGAGTGGTCCATGTATGTCACTGCAGAGGACTTGGTCTTTACCAGTTTTGTATCTCCGTGATGGTGCATACTGAGTACTCAGCAGAAATACAGGTGTTTACCTCTACAACAAGTTAATATTACATAAGTTGCTTTCTAACATAATATCAACCTGCTATAGAGGCAAAAATCTTTTTGTGGTGTCCCTATTTAATAATCCTATATTAAATGTGTTGCTATGAAGCATGTCAAAGAGGAAAGTAATGTCAGAAAATAATTTGCACATATTTCTAATTTTCTACATGACCTTTATGGTTATAATTTAATAGAGTAAAGCCACAGATATTTATTTGTGCACACATTCTCAAATGTAGTTGAAACTCATCACTATATCTGCTTGATGTATCTTGTTTCTAGGCAACTTTTTCCTGTTTTGTGGAGTTTCTATATTTCTGTCATTCAACTTTATAACCTGTTCCTGGATATTAATGGATTCAGAATCTGTAGTTTTGAGAACAATCTTATCAGAAATGCCAGATGAATGGATATGGGTTCCTTGGCTCACTTATTCCTTTACATGTCATTGATTTCATCACTAAAGACCTACTGTGAGTCAGCTGGTGTTCTAGGCCATCACACTACATAGTGTTGCATATTTTCTTTTATGTAGCATGTAGTCTGATGGATCAGAGTTTAAGTATTACTCTTTTGTAAATCATTAATAGATTTTTCTTTCGTTAATAGATTTTTTGTTGTTGTTGAGTGAATGGCTTTTTATTCATTTACTTTTTTTTCTTTTTTTTTTTTAATTTTTATTTTTTATAAACATATTTTTATCCCCAGGGGTACATGTCTGTGAATCGCCAGGTTTACACACTTCACAGCACTAACCATAGCACATACCCTCCCCAATGTCCATTACCCCACCCCCCTTTCCCAACCCCCTCCCCCCAGCAACCCTCAGTTTGTTTTGTAAGATTAAGAGTCACTTATG
>PISX010014190.1:0-53495 GCA_004024625.1 Mellivora capensis | reverse complement strand
GCTCATTCTCCCTCTCTCTCTCTGACAAATAAATAAATAAAATCTTAAAAAAAAAAAAAAGATACCTCTTAGGTCAACTTGCTAATTATGTAATCCAGGCCTACATTTTTCTGCCTTTTTATTGCCTGCTTTAGTGATTCTCCAAATGTGGTCAGGGTTCTCCAGAGGGTCCCCAAGTCCTTTTCAGGGAGTCTACAAGGTCACAATTGTATGCAGTTCAAAGATTCACTCTAAGTACAACATAGATCAATGGATCTTAAGGTAACAGAGTAAGAAAAGTTTATGGGTACAGATTCAGGTTCTATGTCACAACCAACATTTAAGGAATGGCTACGTGGCAATTTTTTAGTAGTATCAAAGAAGAATGTCTACAGTGTCTGAAAGGCTGTTAAAATATTCTCTTTTGCAGCTACATTTCTGTGTGAAGCCAAATTTTCTTCATATACTGCGACAGATGCATGTATGCAACGACAGACAGATCGAGTGCATAGGGAGGTATGAAATTCTGAGTCTATTAAGCCAGATTTGCAGAAAGAGATTTGCAAAAATCAAGACAATGCCACTCTTTTCACTATTTTTTTGTTTTGTGAAATATACTTATTTTTCACAGAATTTGTTATTTATCTTCACATATAATGGGTTTATTTTTGTTACTTTAAAGGAATTAATAAATAAAAGTTTGCTCAGTTTTAATTTAAAAAATTTTTAAAGATTTTATTTACTTGACAGACAGAGATCACAGGTAGGCGGAGATGGCAGGCAGAGAGAGGAGGAAGCAGGCTCCCCGCAGAGCAGAGAGCCCGATGTGGGGCTCCATCCCAGGACTCTGAGACCATGACCCGAGCCGAAGGCAGAGGCCTGAACCCACTGAGCCACCCAGGCACCCTCGGTTTTAACTTTAAACATGGTAGGTATAAAAGCACCTAAATGAAAGGTCTGTAACTTAATCTAAAAACTTCAATCTTTTTTTTTTTTTAAAGATTTTATTTATTTATTTGACAGAGAGAGAGAGACAGAGAGAGAATGGCAGTGAGAGAGTTAATACAAACGGGTACTAGGAGAGGGAGAAGCAGGCTTCCCACTGAGCAGGGAGCCCAATGCAGGATCCTCCGATCATGACCTGAGCTGAAGGCAGACACTTAGTGACTGAGCCACCCAGATGCCCCAAAGCCTCACTCATTTTTAAGAGTGTAAAGGGTTCCTGAGACCAGAAAGTTTAAGAACTGCTGGTTTACTTATTGTGTTCATTTCTTTTCTTTCTTTTTTTTTTCCTATACCCAGCATGGGGCTGAAACTCACAACTGTGAGATTAAGAGTCGCATACTGCGCCCACTGAGCCAGCCAGGTGCCCCTATTCTATTCATTTCTGACAGAGGTATATAAAATCTACTTTGATTGTGGGTTTACTATTTTTTCCTTTTTTTGAATCAGTTTTGCTCTATATACTCTGAAGCTATGTTGTTACGAGCATAAGGGTTCATGACCATTATCTGTTCTGGTTGGATTATAATTTCTATCTGTATGAAATAGCTTTCTTTGTTCCTTTTAATGCTTTGTCTTGGGAATAATCATTCCACGCATGAACATTTAACTAGAGCCTGCTGCAGGCCAGGCATATGCATGAGACAGTCTTGGTTCCCATCCCTGTGGAGGACATGGAATGACATACAAAGGCAATGTAGTGTGGCAGGAAGAGTCTGAGCTTTGCATCGGTCTGACTGGTGGTGAATTCTGGCCACTTGCTAGCTGTGCATTCTTGGACATATGTCTGTTGAACTTTGAACCTTGTTTTCTTCATGTGTAGACTGAGGTGAAGAACATTTTTCTACTGGGTGTTAATTAAGACTTACGGAAGCAAGGGAAGAGAGGAACACCCAGCAGAGTGCCTGGCATATGGGAGCACTGTGATTAGCATGGTAATGGAGCCATGAGTGGGAGATCCGCCCCATTCATGCCTCCCAAGGCCCCACTGGGAGGGGCTGTGTATGGCAGTGGGGAGTGTACTAAGCTTGGACTCAGAAGATCTCAGTTGTGTGTTTTCAACTTAATAGCAAGTCCTCCCAGCCCCACACTGAGTATCAGTTTCCTCATCGGTGAGTTGGGAAGGACCACCTCTGCCTCACATTCTCCATGGGGCCATCTTGAGGAACAAATGAAATAAGGAAGAAGGAGGAGGTGGGGATGATGACGGAGGTGAGGCTGACCTTGTTGCCTGCCCAAGGAGGGGACTCTTCCGTGCCAGCCTGTGAGCAAGGACTGCCAGCCCAGGTTCACCTGCCTCCCAGGAGGGCTGCGATGCCCAAGGTGATGAGACAGAATCTTGTCCTTATTTCAGAGTCTTCGGGAATTATCTGCCTTTTACAATCTCAGTGTTCCCCCTTGGGATACCTGTCTTCACAGCAGGGGCTCCTGAGTGCTCAGCAAAAAGCCCAGCCTGAGTGGCCTGTGTAATTAGGAGAACTCACAGAGCTAGCAGGGCCCCATTGCTATTGCCCTTCAGCGTCCCCCATCCCCGACCATTGTCTGTAAGAGAAAACTAGAACTTGGCCTTCCTGACTCTCAGTCTAGTCCTCTTACTACAGCACTGTTTCGCTTTCCATCATTTAGGTTTGTTGATTGTAAAGTCAGCATCTGTCCCAGAGGTCCCCAGCCCCACAGAGCCTTCTTGCTGCGTAGACTGTGCTCTGGGAAGCAGTTTGGGGGTGGGGGGCATGCTTCAAGGATCTCTGGGTGCCCTGGTAGCCGTGGGGTCCTGCTCTTAGAGAGGCTGGAGCTGGGCTCACTGTCATTGAATTAAGTGGCCAGGGAGGCAAGTCGCAGTCCTCCCTTCTATGACCCTGGACACTGGCAGGCACACTCACCAGATCTCATCGGTGAGTCTCACTGGAACCAAAGCAGAGGCAAGCTTGTCTTGGACTGGGGCATGTCTAGCTTAAGGATGCCTATCTGAAGTGCAACAGGAGGGGTGTGGGTGGGCACTGCTGGTATTCTCTGGCCAGGGCTGGGGATGGAGAGGAGGCTTTTGCCCTGGGGCCCCAGCATACCTGGGGTCCCCAGAATCTGGCTAGTAGGTGACCCCAGCTAGAAGCACATCAGAGAGGCAGCCAAATGTTTTGGCTAAGGCCAAGAACTCTGAAGTAGGACTGAATTCTAATTTCAGCAATGCTACTTGACCTTGGGCAGGTTATTGAACCTCTCTGTGCTTTAGCTTTCTCATCTGTAAAATGAGGATAATAACAGTAATTCCTTTTAGGATTATTTAGAGGATTAGAGTTCATTTAACAATTGCTTATGGCAGTGCAGACGGGAAAAGCTATCTACACACAGTTGCTAGTTAATACTATTGAGCATTGGCTGACAATGGTCTTTAGACACACACCAAATTCCATTGCTCCTTGCTCCTAAGTTTCTCTTAAATCCACCTGTGCTCTCCTTCCTCCCACTTGTCCTTCCTCACTGCTCAGGGCTGCTCTCTGTTCTCATTGTTTTCCACTCTGCAGAAGGGAATGGGTCACTTCACACTGATGACCTGCTAGCCTCTCCCTTCAGCTCTGGTCCCTCAGATGCTCTGATTTCTTGTAGTGTCAAGTTCTTCCCAAGACTCTGGAAGGCTAGACCTCTTCACTGGGCTTACTTGTGGAACAAGAATTCCCCTTTGTGGCCTCCTCATATTGGTCATCATGGCATTGGGTCTATTGTCTTAATTTCTGGCATCCCTGTAGACAGAGAGCTCCACAAGGGCAAGAGCTCCATTTCTCTTGCTCCTAGCACACTGCCAGGCACATAGCAGGTGTTCCATAAATGTTGTATGAATGAATGACTGAATGGGTGGACAACTGTTTGGTGGGAGGAAGTGTCAGAAGAAAGGAGACTTTGGAGCGGGCCAGGTTCAGGCTGGAGCTAGCTTCCGCTAACCTTTTTTGGTCTCTGTTGGAATTCTTGGGAGACCCAAGGAAGATCAGGAGGGTTATAGGGTGACTTTGAGGAGAAGTGGGGACCAAGGGAAGTCTAGTTGTGGAGTAGTTCATGCTTGTTCAGGGATTGGGGGTGAGGGACAAGCCCCCAGGCTCATGTTGACTTCTCTCCCTCTTTCCCTCCCCTCTCTCCAACATGTGTTTAGGGCATCCTAGGTGCCCAGCATCATGCTCTGTGCTTTCCTTTCATGATCTCAATAGCACTGTGAGGTAGGTATTATTACCCCCGTTTAATAGGAGAAAACAGACCCAGAGAGGTTCTCTTACTTACCTATAATCACACAGCAACAAACGAGAGCCAGAACTTGGAGTTCCCTCTGAGGCGTGTGGATTCCTGCCTGCACATGAGAAGTGGCTAGGGATTCCATTCTACTGAGCCCTGACCCCAACTGTCTTGCAGAAAAGGAGGGCCCTAGGGCCAGAGACTTCCATGGGACTCAAGTGACTGAGGCTGCCAGTAGGTTTGACCCTGGTTGGCCAGGCCACTGCCCCTGAGGGGGCTCAAGATCTAGAGGGGCAGCTATGCAAAGCACAAGTACATGAACACTAGCGCAACTCCTGGTGGGGAGGTAGACAGGTGCCCCCAAAGCCTCGTCTTTGTGGAAAGGAGAATGAGCACTGGACACAGAGTCAAGGGTACCTCCTATTATGCTTTGCCTCCACCACTTGTGGGCTGTGGTCAGACACAGTTCCTTGTGCTTTAGTTTTCCCGTTGGCAAAGCAGGCACTTTCTCCTGCAGACTTGTAGGGGGAGATTAAATGAGAAATACCTAAAGATGCTTAAAAGTGCTGGGGCCTAAGTGTTTGGAGTTTTGTGTCGTCACGGGGTGAGGGGGGGGCGGGCATGGCACGGGAGCACGGCCCCCACTCTTCCAGCCCAGCTACGGCTGTATGGGCCCTTAGGACCCCAGATTTCTAAGATGTTTCCATTGAAAGCTATTCGCTATTCTGGTGGTTCCTGACCGCCTGGGTGTGTGAAGGCACTAATAAAGGTTCATAAACTATTCTCCATGTTTCCCCAAATCAACACAGAATGGTTCATTTGCCTATAAATAAAACAACAGATTTCTTTGCTTTTGGCTGGAATTACATGCTCTCAGGATGGAACTCCTTCTCTCATGCTGAACAGGAGTAGATTGGCAGTCCATGCATCTTTGATTACTTTGGAAAACAGAAGCTGGGTGAGGGAAATGAGTGGCCTGGCAAGGGGAACTGTAGGTCAGAGAGGCCCCGGGGGCCTTTGTACTCAGGGTCTAAGGGAGGAAGTCAGGAAGCCCCCAGGAGGTGCTGGAGGGCAGGACAGCAGAGGGGAAACCCAGGGCATGAGTGGTAGGAGTGGGGGCCAGCTGTTGGGGGAACCCTGGGCAAACAATGGCTTCATTAAGGAGAGGGTGCTCCTGGGGAGGAGCCCAGCAGGGCCAGGGAATCTCCAGTCCCCTACCCTAGCCAATGGAGCAATTGTCTTCTGCTGGGAGGGAGCTGGGGCCTGGGCCTGGGAACTGCTGGGCGCTTGCCCTGAGGGCCATTGAGGTGGTCTCAGCTCTTTTCCTGGGTTCAGAATGGCTCTTCTGTGCTGAGGGTTCAGGCCACTGTAGGGGCTACCTGGTCCTTGTTCTTCCAGCTGGCAGGTTAGGGTGTCGGTGTTCATACAAGGCTCTCTGAAAAGGGGCCCCTACTTGCCTCCTCCCCACCTCTGGGAAACTGAGGCCTGGTGAGGTTGGTTTCCAGCCAATATTTGTGGTTTTCCTGTTCTCCAGTCGCCCGCCGCACTGTGGCCTTGGGCTGGTTGCTTGACTTCTCAGGGCCCAGTTGTTTCACCAATAAAGCTGGGGAGCATTGGGCTAGAAGTTCTTCTCAGCTGCATGGATAGCCCGCCCTGCCCTGCCTGTGTAGGGTGGTCACGGAGCCTGGGGCTGACACTGGCATTTATTGGCAGGGGCCAGGGATGCCTAACTCCTGCAGCATCCAGCCCAGGCCTGCACGACCAAGAGTCATCCTGTCCCAAAGGCTGAGAGAGAGACCCTGTGGAGAAGCACTCATAAACCAGTGCTTTTTACCACTGGTGTTTCTACAGTAAGGCGATCCTGTTTTCAAATGATGTGGCTTGTGGGAACCCCGCAGATAAAACAGATGAGAGGGGGCAAGTGTGGTTAGGACTGGGGCTGGGCCCAGAGCCCAACCCAGGGGGCGTTCCCAGAGCCCGCAGTGCCCCTGTCCAGCGTGAACTCTCCCCGGGGCTCATGCCGCTGGCTGGGCCCGATTCCGCTGCTCTGGGTGTTCTGACTGGTGGGCATCTGTTCTCGGCCATGCACTGTGCCTAGCGTCAGACCTCACCGCTACGTACACCCTGTGGTGGTTCGTTTTTGTTGGTTAGAGGTGCGATGGGCCGATGAGGTTTGGGGTTACCTATGAATTGTCCTGGCCTCCTTGGGCTCCCTGCACTGAGCTGGCCGACGTGGGCCATCGCAGGGGCACACCCCACAGCCAGGGGAGGAGAGAAGTTCCCACATTCGGATTGCTGCTGGGTCACCTGCAGATTCTAGTTGAACACATGTCACCCCAGGTGGTTCTGAGGCAGTGGCCTGGGGACCAGGATGAGAAACACTGGCCTTGGAGGGGGACCTTGCCTGCTTCCCCACTCCACCCCCGCCCTGGCTGCTTGCGGCCACTCTCCAAGGCTCATGGGCCTCCTTGAGGCTGAAATGAAAAAGCTCTCCCTTCTAGAGGCTCCATACAACCTGCTTCCTGTGCCTGGGGGTCAGCTTAGGTGGGTCCTCGTCCCTCTCACCTTCCCCAGCACCCAGCTGATTAACACCCGTGTCAGCAGACATCGTGCACCCCAGGCTGGGCGGGGCGGGAGTGCTTTATCATCTCATTTAAACCTCTCAGCAATGCCAACAGGCCGATATTCTTATCACTGCTGTTTACAGATGAGAAATCAAAGGTGATTGAGGAACTTGTCTGAGGTCACACAGCTGTGAATCTTCCAGAGGGACGGGACTCCACTACACACACTCGCACACCGAGTCGGCAGCCAGTCTGTCCCTCTGTCTGGGATTTCATAATCCTGCTTCAGTGAGTCTGGCACAGTGCTGCTGTTAGTATTATTATCAGCAGGGACTTGGTCTGAAGACTTTCCAGAGGTTTGCACTTCCTGGGAGGTCCTCATGAGGACAGTGGCTGAGAGCCGCGGGTGTCCCGGCAGGATAATTCTCCTTTACCAGGTTTGGGAGTCGCATCTGATATCTTGCTTCATCCTTCCAGCGACTGAAGGAGGTCTGTATGATCAGTCCCCATTTTACAGAGGAGGCAACTGAGGCTCAGAGAGCTGAGTAACGTCGTCCGGGTCACTCACGCAGTACAGTGACCAATGGAACCCAGCAGAGCTCTGACTTCCCCCGACAGACCGTGTTTTCTGCTGCCCCACGGGTCTGGATTGTGCCAAGGTCAGGAACATTTCTAGGCTTTTTTAGCCTGAGGTGTGCCCCTCCCCAGCTCCCCACCCAGCCCCCTCAAGGACTCTGAAGACAGCTCAGGGTCCACGAGAGACAGGGGTCTGTGCCCTCTTGACCGGGTTCTGTGGCCAGGCAGCTTGGGGTCAGGGAAAGGTGCATTCTTTCTCTCCACTCGCATTACCCAGCCTCTGGCTTCCTGGAATTTTTGTGAAAATTCCAAATCACTTGGCTATAAGTCAGTCCTCTTCCCCACAGTTTTTGCAAACAGGAACTAAGCACCCTTCACCTTCCAGATTGCACCTTTTCACACCCTTTCCCATTTGAGTCTGGTGCCAGGGCCCGTTTAGAAGAAAACAGATGGGAGGGAAACCAAGTCTGGTATGTGAGCAGGACAGCCAGATGGTCAGGGACTTGAGTGGTCACTTCTGGGCCCAGCCCTGAGGGAGGCAGAGAGGGCCCCAGACCTGATGCCTGAAGACCCTAGACCAAATCCCTGTCCCATCACTTCCTGTGCAACCTCAGGCTTGGACATCCCCTCTCTGGGTTTCCCCATCTCTTAAAGGAAAATAATGATGCCATCCTGGTGAGAGGGTCAGAGAAGGTAATGTACGTGAAGGAGTCTTATCACTAATTATTATTTGATTACCTGGAGATCAGGTTTTTTTTTTATTTTTTAAAGATTTTATTTATTTATTTGACAGACAGAGATCACAAGTAGGCAGAGAGGCAGGCAGAGAGAGAGGAGGAAGCAGGCTCCCCGCTGAGCAGAGAGTCGGATCCCGGGCTCGATCCCAGGACCTCGAGATCATGACCTGAGCTGAAGGCAGAGGCTTTAACCCACTGAGCCACCCAGGTGCCCCTGTTTTTGTTTTTTTTAAAGATTTCATTTATTTATTTGAGAGAGAGAGAGAAAACAAGAAAGAGCATGATCAGGGAGCCTGATATTGGGCTCGATCCCAACACCCTGAGATCATGACCTGAGCCGAAGGCAGACACTTAACTGATTGAGCCACCCAGGCGCCCCTAAGATCACATTTGTTTAAAAACCTGCAGTGGTGGAAATTTGTCTATCTATGCTTTCCAGTCTGGTAGCCACTGGCCACGTGTTGCTCCTGAGCACTGGAGATGTGGCTTGTGCTACCAAGGAACTGAATTTTTAAGTTAATTGAACATTTTTAGTGAGATACAATCAGCCATTTATTGACATGAGCAGTTCAGGGGCAGATAGCACATGCACAGCGTACCGCAGCCACCGCTTCTAGTTCTAGGATATTTTCGTCACTCCGTCCACGTGAAGCACCCATGCCCCCTGCCCACAGCCCCTGGAAGCCAGCCAACTCCTCTCTGTCCCTGTGGATTTGCCGATTCTGGGCATTGCATGTAAATGCAATCATACAGCACGTGACCTTTCACGCCGGCTTCTCTCGCTTGAGAAGAATGTTTTCATGGTGCATCCGTGTTGCAGCGTGTGTCGGTGCTGCAGTCCTTTCTAATGGCTGGATCATTAATTTTAGTTAATTTCAATTTAACTAGTCTTGTGGGGCTGGTGGCTACTGTACTGGACAGCCAGGAACTTCTCGAGTCCTACCGGGCAAGTGACGAGACAGGACCTGCAGGTGTTTGCTGGTCCCTGAAGGGACCCTGGGGAAGAGTAGAAGGAGCTAGGAGGATGAAGAGGCGGGGACATGTGCCCCAGGTTCCCCAGAGGAGCTCAAAGCTATGGCCAAGGACCAACATGCTCTGTGAACTCATTTCATCCTTGCAGCACCCTTGACCTTGACATAGCTCTGTCTTTCTATCATTCCCATTTCATGGAGGGGAAGACAGAGGTTCAGAGTGATTTAAGTCACTTGCTCAAGGTCACATGGCTGCTAAGTGGGAAGAGATGGGTCTATGAACCCAGGTCTGGTCCCTTCCTAGGCCCAGATCTTCACCACAAGGCTGTCTGGTCTTTTTACCCTGATCCTGGGAGCTACCCAGATGAAGACTGGGACCCCAGCTGCATCCACATAGCTGGAGGCAGGGCTTTCTAGCACCATCCCCTGTCAGCCTTTTTGAGCTGAGAACTGCCTCATTGAGAGTCAGGAAGGGGTGGCTGATGGGACACATCAGAACAAGATGAGGGAGTAGGCTCCATCAATTCCCCATTGTTCATCCATGAGTAACCTGGCCTGTCGGGGCTCCCGGTGCCCTCTTTGGGCCCCCCACTATTAATTGATCTGGGAAAGAGACTCTGTTAATTGCAGACCCAGAGTAAACAGCACTGGGATAAATGGGGCTGATAGCAGATAGCTTTCCTTGGCTGTGCTGCCCTTTGCCCTTTGGGAAGGGATAGTGGGAAGAGGCAGAGAATCAGGGGAAAGGAGTGGTCCTAGGAATGTCTTTGGAGTGGGGGAGGGAAGACTGGCTGTGGGGCCCCAGAGAGTTAATCTGTATGCCCTTCTGGAAATAAAGTCCTCTGCCGGGCTCCTTATTTGCTGTACCCAGTAAAGCAGTGGGGTTTGGGGTCCAGTGAGACTCTGACATCCATCTTTCTTCATCCTACCCCTCATCCTTCCATCCATCCATCCCTCTGTCCATCTATCTATCCATCATCTCTTCGTGCCTCTCTTACACCATCCTTCCTTCCTTCATTTCCTACATTTGTCCACTCTTCCCTTTTATTCAGCTGCTTTTCTTTCCTCATTCCCGTTCCCTTCCATTCATCCATTTTCCCCTTATCCTATCTACTCATCTGAAAGTCCACCCCCCTCACTCATCCCTCCCCTCCCAGCCCTCACTCATCTTCATATCCCTCCTCCCCACTACAGAGTGACCACGTGCTCCTTGAGAAAGCTAGGGAAGAGGTTGGTGGGAGTCCTCTGAGCCATGGGATTCTGGGTCCAGGCCCTGCATGCGCCCGGTGGAGTTAACTGCCTGACTTCAGATGTGCCGGCCACTGGCTCAAGGTTAGACTGGAGTCTCTCCATCCCTCGGGGAGAAGAGAACCTTGTTCTTTTTTTTTTTTTTTTTTTTAAAGATTTCATTTATTTATTCGACAGACAGAGTTCACAAGCAGGCAGAGAGGCAGGCTGAGAGAGAGGAGGAAGCAGGCTCCCTGGTGAGCAGAGAGCCCGATTCGGGGCTCGATCCCAGGATGCTGGGATCATGACCTGAGCCGAAGGCAGAGGCCTTAACCCACTGAGCCACCCAGGCACCCCGAGAACCTTGTTCTTTCAGCCTTGGGGCCACATGACTGATTATCCAAGGCGGGCACTTGGGGAGCACTAACAATCACACTTAGGCAGTGGAGTAAGCTGGGCACAGCAGAAGATCAGCTGTAGCCAGGCAGGGTCTGGGACTCAGGGGGCCTTCCTCTCCCAGAGCACAGCCTAGATTTGGGGATTGGTTCTGGGAGCAGCCACATGCATCAGCTTGAACCCTGTGGTCAGAGTATGGTGTCTCACCCTCTCTGGGAACCCAAAGCCCACACTCCAATAGGACGTGGAACCATCCCAACAGCTTTCCAGAAGTTTCCCAGCCCAGCTGTGGGGAGGCCAGAGATCATAACAGCATGTTCACAAAGAAATTGAGGCTGAGTGGGAAGGGGTTTTCTAAAGCTTTATAGCTCGATAAATAAGTCCCTAAACCCGCTGTCAGGTCACTCAATAAAATACTTTCAGACCAGCAACCCTGTTTCTAAACCCCCAATTTAGGCCCATTTTATAGATGGGGCATCTGAGGCTGGAGTGGGAGGTGACTTCCTAGTTAGCGCATGGACTGGCGGGTGGTCCAGACTTTGGCTAGCCAAGGGGGGCAGGTCAGCCCCAGAGTAGGCACAGGCCCAAGAACTCCCAGAGCTGACACTAGCCCCAAGGAACAGTGGTTACCATTTCCTGAGCTCCTATTGCACGTTAGGTGCAGTCTTGAGTGGTTTACACCTTCTGCAGTGACTCAGTTCAAGTAGGAGAGCAAGATGGCAGCTGGAGAACAGACCCCTCGGTGCCCTCTCCTCCCGCTCCCCGCCCTCCTGCGGACCTCTCAGGTTGATCTGAGGGGCAGAATGTGTCCTCCTGGGGCCCTGCCACTACCCAGTAATCCCTAACTGCCGCAGCTGGGAGATAAGATAGCACCAGCTCATTAATCAAGGCAGCCCGCGGGGAGGGCGGGTGTGGGGTGAGACAACACCGCCTCACAGGTAGAGATAAGACCCCTCCTCCTGGCTCCCTCAGGGGCTGGGACAACAGAGGATGCTGGGAAGTTTGGCCTCTGGTTCCAGTCCTGGGTGTCTGGGTGGGTGGATGGGGCCCACATGGGACACTGGGGCAGGTGACGCTGAAAGGCAACCCCTGTGTGCAGGCTGGATTGGGAGAAGCCGGGAGACCTGGGTTCCTGCTGAGGGCTTCCTTGGTTGCCTCTGTGTCCTTAGATGAGCCACTGCACCTCTCTGGGCCCCTTTCTATGTCTGGACGAATGGCAGGGTGTGCTGGACTAGGTGCCTTGGGGGCGGGGGCTCTTTCACCGAGAACCTGTCTGTGACACGGAGGGAGGGATGGGCTCTCCTGATAGGAGGGAGAGGACACAAGCACTGTCTTGGCTAAGGGATGCCCGCAGGCTGGGTGGGATTTATCCCGGAGCCTGTGTTAGTAATGCTCCTGGGAGAGAGCAAGCATGTGGTGACAGTGGTGGGGGCCACTGTGGGGCAGGAACGGGAAATGGCCTTTGAGCCTCTGTGCCCTTCAGGGGGCCACACCGCATACCGGTTAAGCACTCGGAGTTTGATGTAGATCGTGCCCTGTGTGATCTTCACTGGGTTATTCAACCTTTGGTACCTCAGTTTCCCCATCTGTGCAATGAAGGTGATAGCATTTCCCTCTTGAGAGTGGTGTTAGGAGCATAAATGGAAAGTGCTTGGCTCCATGCCTGGCTGATGGCAAGTGCTCAGTAAATATTAGTTATCCTTTCTTTCATGGCTGGGAACCTCTTCCATGCAGACGTCACTGTGATCACAGCTATGAAGGAGCCTGGGGCAGCTTGACTCCCCAGCAGCGGCTGTCCAACGATGCTGATTCTAAAGGATGTTGTTTCTATTTTTATAACTAATAAACAACAAACTTAGAACAGCAAACGTTTATGATCTCCCCAGTGTCTGTGGGTTCGGAACTCAGGAGTGGCATGGATGGGTAGTTCTGACCCAGGATCTCTGATGAGGTTACAGTCAAGCTGTTGGCTGGGACTGGAGGACTGTCTTCCAAGTTCACGCATGTGGCTGCTAGCCGGAAGCCATATGGACAGCCCGAGTGCTTTTACTGCCTGCTCTCTGAAGTACCCACCCTCACTTGCACTTGATTCCATTCATCAGCAGCAAGGCTGGCCCGCGTTCAAGGGAAGGGAGGAATATCAGAACCCGTAGTGACGCCGCTGTAACCATGAACGGTAACAGCTGTTCTGGGCCCAGGTGTTCCGTGCTGGGAACTGGACACCTGGAATCTCTAATCCCCACAACTGCTTTCTAAGTCAGGAATGATATTTCTTTTGCAGATGAAAATGCATTGGTTCAGAGAGGTTAAGTGATTTGCCCAAGGTCACCCAGCCAGGAGGTGCCCATTGTCCTGGGACCCCGCCATTCCCCACCCCAGGTGCCACCCCTAGTTTCAGCTGCACCCCAGCCAGCCTTGGCTTTGAAGCCCCATGTGACCATCGAGAGTAGTGAGGACTTCTTGGATTAGGACTAGAAATAGTATATGAGGCACGCATGCACAGGTCACGCGAAAAACAAGGACTTGTAGAGCCGCCCTGACTGGGGTTCGAATTCTGACTCTGCCATTTACTTTGTGCCTCAGTTTCCTCAATCCTGTGGCAGAAGTAATAGCATCCACCCGGCGTGACTGCGGCAGGCATAGACGAGGGGCGTGTGTAGTAGGCGTGTGTGCAGCACTAGGTGTTACAATCGCGGGATGAAACCAGGTAGCTCGAGAGCTGCCTCCCCTGTGAGTAATGTGCTCTCCCGGTGGAAGCAATGTCTCCTTCCTGGTCTGGAGTTTCCCATCCAGCCCGTGCTCAGCAGAGAGCACCTGAGGCATGATGCTGCTTCGCCAGCCCTGTGGGTGGAGCGGAGGTAATGTGCTCCAGGCTCCCAAGCCGCAGGGCAGAAGGCTCCCCACGGGCCTGAGTCAGGCCAGGCTCCTGACTTCCCCAACACCTTCCAACCCTGGGTCTTTCTAGGTTCAGAGGTTCCTTCTGCCTTCCCTGCCTTGCCAGCATCTCCCCAGAGTGCGGCCCTCCCTGCACTTGCCCACTTCTGCCAGCAGAGGGAGCAGGTGCAGTGTCTGGGAACCTGGGAGGCTCCAGGCGGCGGGGCAGGGGCTGCTTCTGTCCGGGAAGGTCCTCATTGGGGTGGAGTGCAGTGATTTGGAGCAGAACTGGTAAGAGTGGGCTTCATCTCCCCGTATCCCCCGCAAGGGAGCAGTGTCTGGAGCCCTGGAGCCCAGGAGACGAGGCCGTGGGAGAGGAGGAGAAAGGATGGAGTTTCCTGGGCCTCAGAATGTATCTCAGCCCCTGCGGCCCCTGGGATCCGGAGGAGGAAGAGAAGTTACCGTTTTTCACTCTGATCCAGTCAGCCAGTGTCCTGGAGTGAGGGCCTCCTGCGTGCCCAGAGCCCTGGCAGGCACTGGGAGCCCGCGTCAGATGCGGACTGTCACAGGGCTGACGTGCCCGTGGGGAGGCCGGGCCAAGGCAAGTGGTACAGAAGGGGTCACTGCAAGGGTGCTGTGGAGGGAGTAAGGGGGGGGTGCTGGGCCAGGCCGTGGGTGGGGACCTACGTCTCCCCGACTCCCCGAGCTGGCAGTGAGCTGCTGGGGTCGAGGGTGAGCATTGATGAGTCTGTGAGGGGACTGCCCACCCCCCCACATGCCCTTCTTAGCTGCAGAGTCCTGTTGTCGCCAGAAATCACTGCAAGTCACCATAACAACTGGACAGTGACAGCAGGGAGGGCGTGGCTGGCGTCCACCAGCCGCCTGCAGGATCAGCGGAGGAGCCAACCCACCAGGGCCCAAGTCAGACAGGCCTGGCCTGCAGCCTGGCCCGGCCACTTGCTAACAGTGGGATCCTGGCCAGGACACCTAATTCCTCCGTTCTGGCCCGTGCAGGCTGTGGTGAGGATTTCCTGCGCAGGGTGAGTCTCCGGCCAGCCGGGAGGCCTCAGGCGCACGTATTAGTTTTCTATTGCTGCTGTAACAAATCTCCACAGATTTAGCAGCTTGAAACAACACATATTTATGACCTGAGTTTCTGTCAGTCGGGGTAGGGGGCGCAGCAGGGGTTAGCTGGGTCCTCTGCTCATGTTCAGGGTCTCACGAAGTTGTGATCAAGGTGTCAGCTGGGAGTGGGGTCATCAGAGGCTTGGGATCCTCTTTCAAGCACGTGTGACTTTTGGAAGAATTAGCTTCCTCATAGCTGTGGAATTCATGGAGACTGTGTCTTCAAGGCCAGCAGGAGACTCACCTGATTAGGTCAGGCCCACCCAGTATAATCTCCCTTTTGATGAACTCAAAGTCAAGGGATTGTAATAGTTCATTATATTCACTGGTCCCACCCACACTCAAGGTGAGGGGATTTTCCAGGCCACTACACCAGGTGGCAGGAATCTCAGAGGCCATTTGAGAGTTATGAACATAATGAACTTATTTTGACTAATAATCGTGTAATAATCAGTAGTAATTCTTTTTTAAAAAAGATTTTATTTATTGGGGCACCTGAGGGGCTCCGTCAGTTGGGCAGCTGCCTTCGGCTGGGGTTGTGATCCCAGGGTCTTGGGATGGAGCCCCATGTCAGGCTTCTCTGCTCAGCAGGAAGTCTGCTCCTCCCTCTCCCTCTGACCCTCCCCCTTGCTTGTGCTTGCGCACATGCACATGCACGTGTTCGCGCTCTCTCTCTCTCTGATAAATAAAAAATCTAAAAAAATTATTTTATTTATTTATTTATTTTAGAGAGAGAGGAAGAGCGAGCATAGCAGTGGGGAGGGGTGGGGGGAGGAAGACAATGTCAAGCAGATTGAACTGAGTGTAGAGCCTGACATGGGGCTCAATGTCAAGACTCTGAGATCATGACCTGATCTGAAACCAAGAGTTGGACGCATAACTGACTGAGCCCCCCAGGCGCTCTAATAATAATTATTTTCTTAATTTGTTGTACAGTCTTGAAAGAAGCAAACAGAAGGGATTTCAATTTTCAAGCTACTGTTCAAATTCGGTAGGATATTTCACATATAAACAAATATTGTGCTTACCAAACAAAAGCATTCTATTTGTCAGTTCTCATTCTGCTTCATGGTTTTGGATTTTAAACACAACGCAAACCTCCAAGTGGTCCTAGAGAAAAACAGAATTGAAGAAACTCAAGTTCTATTTTGTTTTCACACTTAGTTGGCTGTCATTCTTTATTCTGGATTTACCGTTGAAAGGCAGGACTGTCCAACATCCTAGGGTTTGGGGACACAAGCGGCGTCTGAATGATTCTGACTCTTTAGGAGCTCATCCTAAGAAGCACACATGTGGGAAGCAAGCAAGATGTCCCTTCAGCAGTTGAATGGATGAACTGTGAGATAACCAGACAGTGGAATGTTATTCAGTGAGAGAAAGAAATGATCTATGGAGCCATGAAAAGACATGGAGGAACGTTAAATGCGTATTGCTACGGGAAAGAAGCCAGTCTGGAAAGGCTGCATACTGTGTGATTGCAGCTCCGTGACATTCTGGCAAAGGCCAATCTAGGGGGACAGTAAAGATTAGTGGTTGCAGGGAGGGGCTGAGTAGGTGGAGCACAGGGGATTTTTAGGGCAGCGAAACTCTTCTATATGATACCGGAATGACAAATACACTGTACATTTGTTAAAATGCATAGAACTTCCCCTGCAAAGAATGAGCCCTAATGTAAACTATGGATTTTAGTTAATGATAGCCTATCAATATTGGTTCATCAGTTCAACAAATGTACCACATTAGTGCAAGACGTTAATAATACGGGAGAGCATGGGCACTCAGTTTTTCTGTAAACCTAAAACTTCTCTAAAAAATGAAGTCTATTAATTAAAAAAAAATACGCACACATAGCTAAATCTGTCTGTATCAAAGACTGCCCAAATAACCGGGAACTCTCTTGAGTTAGCTTCATGGTTTTGGATTGCGTTGTGGTGTGGAATGCGTGCTTATGAAAGGCTAGGTACTGAAGACCAGCCAAGGGGAAGTTCACATGTATTGAAGCACAACTGTAACAGCAGCACTTGGTTTAGAACTTAGACCAACAACAGACTTTTTTAGGGAAGAGTTATTTTATCGCTAATGTAGCTTAAAATTGCTGCTTGGTAATCATACAGTGGAAACTGACTTTTTTTTTTTTTTAACATTTTATTTATTTATTTGACAGACAGAGATCACAAGTAGGCAGAGAGACAGGCAGAGAGAGAGAGAGAGAGGGAAGCAGGCTCCCCACTGAGCAGAGAGCCCGATGCAGGACCCGATCCCAGGACCCTGAGATCATGACCCAAGCCGAAGGCAGGCAGCGGCCTAACCCACTGAGCCACCCAAGCGCCCCGGAGATTGACTTCTTTTGACTGCTTGTGCTGTGTGGCCCACAAGCTTGGAATTCAATTCTCTGTATTCTCCGTCTTTCTGTCGAGGGTCACTGCGGGGGTTGGGGGGGGTGCTTCGCACCTCATGAGGCCCTGTTGCTGACAGGCAGGAAAGGAACTATTTCTCTTCTCATGTCTTTCAAAACTTTTTATTTTCAACAGACTGTGTTTTTAAGCAGTTTCAGGCTCACAGCCAAACTGTGGGGAAAATACAGAGGGTTCCCAGATGCCCCCCCTTCCCCATCCCACAGTCTCCCTTACTATGGGCATCCCCCACCACAGCGGTCCATCCGGACAGGTGAGGGACCTATGTCCATCATCACTCAGTCCATAGTCGTTTATGTGAGGGCTCACTCTTGCTATTGCTCTGAATCGGGCACTGTAGTTTTATGCAGAATCGTTTCACTGCCCTAAAATCCCCTGTGTGCCAACTCTTCACAACTCTTCACCTCCTTCCTCCATCACCCCCGGCAACCACTGATCTTTTTTATCGCCTCCATAGTGTTGCTTTTCCAGAATGTCATAGAACTGGAATCGGATTGGCTTCTTTCACTTTGCGATAATATATTTAAACTTTTTCCATGTCTTTTTGTGGCTTGATGGCTTATTTCTCTGTCTCATTGAATAATATCCTGTTGCCTGGATGTGTCTCACAGTTTCTTCTCTTGAGTCGCGTGTGCTTTCCTAAGGCAGTCAGTCCCTGGCAAGGGGGAAGGGTGCCACACATGATGACAAGCGTCAGTTTTGGAGCAGAAGACAGTCCAGCCTCCCGGAAAACTCAAGCTGCCTGACACAGGAAAACACTTTTTTTTTTTTTTTTTTGAGATTCCACTTATTTATTCGACACGGAGAGATCACAAGTAGGCAGAGAGGCAGGCAGAGAGAGAGAGGAGCAGTGAGCCTGACACGGGGCTCGATTCCAGGACCCTGAGATCATGACCTGAGTGGAAGGCAGAGGCTTAACCCACTGAGCCACCCAGGCGCTCCAGAAAAATAATTTCTGAAGGGTTATTTAATGAGGATGGCATGGGGACATAGTGGTTGGGTGGGTACCCAACAATGTTTGCCTCAGAAACCACATTTTCTTCCTCCCCCCCCACTTCATCTTCTATTAGATTTTTTTGTTTTTTTGGTCTGTAAAACAATGTGTCTTAGAAGGTCTGAAATATGCATAAAAGTGAAATAAAGCAAAACTCGCCCACACCCCTAAATTCTGGTGATTACTTTTGCTAGCATTGTATTATGTCTCCTTCTAGAATTTTCTATGTAGTTAGAGTGACACACATAATAAGACATGAAATCAGGACTCTTCCTACTGCAGTTTTGGCTGAGGCATGAAGACAAAGATTCCCGGTGCAGAAGGACTTGTAGGCCATACACTGTGGTTGAGAACCAGGGAGGGCTCCTTTACACTGAGGACAAAAGAGGATTAGGAACTGGAGATCTGGTGGACTTTTGAGAGAATTTCTTTGTAGAAAGCTGTGTTATGAGTCCCAACCCCTTGGGCAGTTGGGGCCCCAAACCCAAAGGGAGGGTTTCCTCTTAACCTCAAACCTGGCATGGTGAGCTTCATGGAGACTGCGGGGGGAACATGATATATGTCTCCTGGGGTTGGGAGTAGGGTGCCCAGGAGGCCATGTCTGACATCAGTCTAGGGAGTCCAAAGGTGAATTTGTGGCTTTCAATTTGAGAAAGCAGAGTGAGGAGTGAGGAAGTGAAGATCTGCTCTGGGAGCCAACCTTGCTTCTGTGGACGGTGAGGCAAAGGAGGTGTTCGCATTCCCTGTGGACTGCTGAGGGCTATGCATGGGGGAGGGGTGGCCTGGAGCTGCTTTAGATTTGGTTTGAGAGGCCCAACCCGGTGACAGGACCCCACCTGAGGATCTGTATGACTAGCCCACTGGAAACCAGATGCGTAAAGTGTAGTTTAACCCTTCAGAGGTATTCTTGGGGACCCCTCCGAGGTCTTTGCTTGGTTTTCCCAGACTTCTCAGGCTCCTCCCCCTGGTGTCTCTCAACAGCCTCCCTGTCTGGTGTCCCCACCCTGCTCTCTGTAGCTACTCTTCCCCACCTCCCAACTCTAGGCCTCTTCCCATGCCTTGTAAAACTCTGCCATCTCAGGCTTTGGTCAGATGCCAGTGGGCATCCCTCCTCAGGATTTGGCTGGTTGAAAATTAGCAGAGAGCTTTGACAGAGGGTAACTTTAGGCTTCTTTTTTCCCCCTTAGGGCTTGTGACCAGTGTTCTACTTACTTAAGGGCAAAAACATTTCATTACTGTAACAAACTCCCACAGAATAGATTCATGTGAGGAACACCTGGTCACATGCTTTATGTTCTCTCCTTCTGGGACTTCTATTAAAAGTATGATACTCTGGGGCATCTGGGTGGCTCAGTGGGTTGGGCCTCTCCCTTCAGCTCAGGTCATGATCTCAGGGTCCTGGGATAGAGCCCCGCATCGGGTTCTCTGCTCATCAGGGAGCCTGCTTCCTCCCCTCTCTCTGCCTGCCTCTCTGCCTACTTGTGATCTCTCTCTCTCTCTCTGTGTCAAATAAATAAATAAATAAACAAATAAAATCTTAAAAAAAATTATGCTACTCCTTCTTGCTCTGTGTTCTAGGTCTCCCACGCTATTATATTTTCCATGTTTAATCTCTGTGGGCTGCATTTTAAGTAGTTTCTTTCCACCTAACTTCCAGTTCACTATTTCTCTTTTTAGCTATGTCTAATCTGCTGTCCACCCTGTGCCTTGAGATCCCAATTTCATTTCTTTTCAGAGCTGGAATTTCTATTTGGTTCTTTTCAAATCTGCTATGTCACTTTTTACAGTTTTTAGTTCCCTGCCAGGTTTTTCAAGTTTGCTTTTGTTTTTCTTTGAACACAGTACACACAGTTGTTTTTAGTGTGTGTCTGATAATACCAATACTTCATGTACTTTTGGGTCTGTTTCTATGGTCTGCTGTTTCTTTGGTTCTTCTTATGGAGGTTGGAATAATATTTTGAAGTCTTGGATTCAAAATCCAGAAAGTATTTTTATTTGCTTCAGCCAAGAGCTTGGGGGTTACTGTTCTGGGACCAGTACAATTTAACTCCAAGGCTTGATGCTGCCAAGTAAGAAATCAGGGTGGGAGTCTTGTGAGGGCTGATTTATGTCAAGTTCACTCCCCAACTTTTCTGCACCCCATCTAGGGTGTGTTGTCCCAATTCTGTGCAGGGCATGGGTTTTCAGAGTTTCCACCTCCGACAGGCTCTCGTTTTCACTTCTTTCCTTTGGCACTGATGTTACTCATAGCCCAGCTCTTGCCCTGTGCCTGTTTCTTTTGGGTGGGCCAATGTCCTCTGGAAAAAAGCAACTGGTAGGCTGGGCATATCTCTGAATCCTTGTCTTCTCCCAGATCTTAGCCTGGTAGTTCCTCAGTACTTTGTAGTCTTTAGTGTTTGTCTGAGTTTTTGGCCCACCTTCCATTCATTGTCCTCAGTGGAGAACCGGCCTGATTTACTTTGTTCATGACCAGCAGTTCACATGAAGAATGAGTGACCATGACCTTATTGCTTGAGAAACGGTAACCCTGGCCTTATTCACTAAAGGAGATCTTGCTCCCTTCCTGGGCTTATTTTCATCACAAAGAGCCCATACGGATTGCCCAGGAACATCTGTGTGGGTCATGTGGGATGAGCAGTGCTGTCCTCATACAGTTAATCTCTCAGGCCCAGTTTTTCTCTTGCGACCAGCAGAAGTAGCAAGAGATTTGGTTTCGGTCCAGGATTTGCCTCTTCCTTGCCATGGATAAGGAAGTTATTTCCTCTTTTAGGCCTTTGGATTCTTAATAGTTTGTACAGATCATGGGATTAAGAATCAGATCTCCTAAGATTATCTCCCAAGATAATGACTGAAATTCCCAACGTGCTGCTTGACATACTTAGATGCTTAAACCATGTTTGCGGGATATTAATCTGAACGAGTTACATGATTATATCAATTTAGGAAAATCTCCCAAATAACAGTAGCTTTAAAAGGAGTTTACTTTTGTTTCATGTAACTGACATCTGACACTTTTTGGGGCCTCGGACCCTTCCATCTTGCTGCTCCTCTATCCCTTGTGCATTGTCTCATGGCCTCAGGCTCCGTCTGGGGTTTAGGCAGGAGGAAGAGGAAGTCAGGAAAAGGGCACCCCTCCCATTCAGGGAGACTTTTTGGCAGTCCCGCCCAGTATGCCTGCTTAATCTCATGGGCCCAGCTTTGCATGCCGCTCACATGGGGCTGCTGGGGAAATGGGGAGACGGAATCTCTGAGCTGGGTGGCACTTGGCACTTGGCTATTCGAAGGGCTCTTTTTATAAGGAAGACAAGGGAAAGGGAAACCAATAGGCAACTGGCAGCTTCTGCCACAGTGACCTTGACTGAATCACTTTTCCTCATTGAATTTCAGTTTCCTTTGCTATAGCGATGGCGATGGGCAGGGGGCACTGCTGGCGTTTGGGTGGCACCCCAAATCTTCACCTTGCAGAACTGTTCTAATGCAATGCAGAGCCTCATGTTCTGGGCCACGCCAATAGTATCCCTAGGCATTGTGACCACCAAAACAACCCCTCTTTTCTAACTACCCCTAGGGGACAGTACTGCTCCCTGTTGGGACCCCTGGACAGGAAGATCATGAAGTCCTTCTAAGAATGGCATTCTGTGAGAGCCTGTGATTCCCTAATGCTTGGCTCTCAGTGACTTCCTTTGACAAATGGACAGAGAGGGGACGATGGGAGGCATCTGCTTCTGCATCTTCAGTCCTCTAGCGTTGGAGGAAGAAAGGAATCATTATGCAGCCAGACTCAAGGTCACTGGCCTCCAGGTGGTCAGAGAAGGAGAAAGGACAGAAGGAAGAAGGGCCCAGAACAGAACTTTCCAAGGAATGAGAAGGAGGGGAGGCCGAAACCCAGAACACCTGGTCCCAGCAGGGGCCCACTGCCCCTCCCCAAGGCCCCTCACTGCGCCCCTGACCTGAGCCCTCTCCTGAGAAGTTGGCATACTGGCCTCTGTCTGTCAGGATGCCCTCATTAGCGGCTCCCATGTCCATTGGCGGGATCTCATAAGTGGGGCCCATCTGACCTTTGGGGTAGCAGATGCTATGTCTGGCAGGGCTGATCAAAGAACCTGGGCCCAGTCCCTCGCTGCCAAGGGGTGGCGGTTAGCTAGGTCATGGTGCGTTCACACCAGTGGGTTCTGATGGAGCTGGAGGGAGGGAGGAAGTGTGAGGCTCGAGCATCCTGTGGCCCAGGTTCAAACCTGATTCCCACACTAATTTAATTGTGTGACATTGAACAAGACCTTTTTGTCTTGTTTGTTTGCTCACCTGCACAATGTGGGTTCCAATAGGACCGGCCTCACAGTGTTGCCCGGTACTGGGAGAGCATAGAGAGTGGTGCCGGCATGTAGCTGGCAATCAGTAAGTGGTAGTCCCTGCGCTTCTGGGCAGAGCCCCCCTCTCTGTTCCCGGCCGGGAGATTCTGATGTGTGCTCTGTGGTTTCCGGGGCTTAAGCAACTTGCCCCGGTTGGCCAGGCTTGTGCTCTGCCACCCCACGGTGAAGAGAGGCAGTCCCCAGATGGAGTGGGGAGTGGACCAGCTGAGGCCACACAGCAACCAGAGTCAAGCCAAGCTCCACTCAGAATGGGCACCCGGGCCCCTCCCTGCCTTCATCTGTGGCCCTCCCAGGTCTAAGCTCAGAGAGCCACCTCCCTGCCCCGTGCAAACAGAGCCAGGTGTGGGCTCGTGGGCGCTGCTATGAGTGTTGCCTTCAATTGTGTCTTGGAGGCACTGGAGCAAGGGTTGCACCCAGTGTGAACGGAGTGAGTCTCCCTGGCCAGGCAGGCAGGGCTGGGCCCGGAAGGCTCAGAGCGAAGCCAACAGAACCCCTGTTCGGAGTACCTCTGACTCCCTGCCACAGCCCTGTTCCTGCTGCCCTTGGCTCCCTGCTGCCGGGGTAGGGGAGAAGGAGAGTGGGGACTGCAGCTGGAGGGCCACAGGGGCTGGCAGGGGACCCCAGCACCAGTCCTGGTTGTGACATTCATCATCACTGAGAATAACATTTAAGCTAATATAATAATAATAGCACGCTCATTATAGATGTCAATGATTAATGACGATGAATTAACAATGAGAAGAACTATTCGTTTTTGGTGCTTACTATGTGCCAGGCTTCGAGCCAAGTGTGTTGTATGAACTATCTCCTTTCATCTCATGAGGAAGGACACATCAGTCCTGTTTTCAAAGAGGAAACTGCATGATGAGGGTGAAGTGACTCGTTCAGGGTCGTGCAGTGAGGGTGGAATCTGGGACCGGATCCCGTGGTGTCCCTGTGTGGATCTCCGTGCCATGGAGCAGCTGGGAACCGCTTTACCTCTCTGGCCTTCCTTTCGGTCATTGGCAAAAAAGGCTTTAAATACTCTCATCCTGATGACGTCACAGGGTCGTGGTGAGCACGGACTGAATAAGAGATGTAACAAAAATTTGCAAATTCATCCGTTATTCAATCAACAGTGATTTATCGAGCCCTGATTTTGTGCCGGTCACTCTTCTGGAGCCCAGAGGTGCCGCAGTGAACAGAATAGGCCAGATCTCTGTGTTGGTCGCATCCAGCGCCAATGTGGGGTGGGTAGGGAGACACACAATAACCAAGCCGATGAATGACAAGCATGGTGATTCATCGTAGTGCTCAGCTCAAAATTCAGTAAGAGAGGTGATGGGTCTCACTCTGGGTGGGTCGGGAGGGAAGGGCCCCCTGAGCAGGTGACACTTGGGGGGAACCTGCTGACGTAACGAGCCAGCCATGGGAAGTTATGGGTGAGGAACAGAGAGGACATGCTGGCTGGGGGCGGAGCCTGGGGGGGCAGGCAGTATGAGAAGGGGACAGAGTCGGGGATCAGGAGTCTTGTGGACATCGGCAGGGACGCTTGGACTTTATTCTCAGGGCAATGGGGACCGAGTTGTATTGGTTAGAAATACATGTGTTGCAGGAAACCAGACCCCCAGTGGCTTAAACAGATAGAAGTTTATTTTTCTTTTCCTTACTTGGAAAGAAGCCCGCAGCAAGTTCAAGGCTTGCTGATGTGTGGGCTGACGCCCCGCCACCACTGGGCCTGCCCTGGCTGGTTGTCAGTGGTCGCAGCCGCTCGAGACACCCTTTTCTACCTGTAAAGCGGATTCTGCTCCCTTCTCATTAAGCAGAACACTCTTGGTGGCAGAGGAGGCCAGAAAGGGAGTCCAGCGTAGGAAGGAGCTTTTCTGGCCCTGGCACGGAGGCAGGCAGGAGAGCTAGGGTGGGCAGCTGGCTGTGGGTCAAGCCAGCCGTGTCTGCGGTTCCTCACAGGCGTAGAATGTTCTGGGCTGGGGCCTGAGATGCTGTGTCTCAGACAAGCTCTCCAGAGATGCCGATGTGGCTGGTCTGCTGCCCACACATGGAGGAGCACGGGGAGACACCACTGGAGAGTTTCAAGGAAGAAAGTGGCTTCCTAATTTCTGTGGTTCTGTGGGCAGTGCAGTGTAGGGGACAAGAAGGGACACCAAGAGACTAGTTAAGAGGCCAGATATCATCGTCACTTGTGTCAGTGTGGTGGCAAGGGAGATGGCACTGCTGGGTGTGTTAAAAAATTTTTTTTATTTTTAATTTTTGGAATTGTGAGAAGGTATACATAAACTTGATCATTTTAGCCATTCTTAAGCATATAATTCAGGCATTAAAGACATTCAAATGTATGCAACCATTACCACCACTATGTCTAGAACTTTCATATCATCCCAACTTTTTTTTTTAATCAGCTGTACCCTTTAAGTACTAACTCCTCGTCCCTCCTTCCCACCCAGTCCCTCGCAGCCTCTGTTCCATTGCTGCCACTATGAGTGTGACTGCTCTCGGTACTCTAGGACTCATACAATAGTTGTCATTTTGTGACTGCTTTTTTCACTTAGCATAGTATCCTGAAGGTTCAGTATGGATTAGAACTTCATTCCTTTTAAAGGCTGAATAATATTCCCTGGTGTGGATGGATCACATTGTGTACATTCATTCACCTGTGGATGGACATTTGGGTTGTTTCCACCTTTTGGCTACAGTGAGGCGTGGGCTGTGAACTTGTTGTGCGAGCGGCTGTTTGAGTCCTGCGGTCGGTTCTGCGATCTGTTTTGGACGAGGCCCCTCAGAGCTTGCTGGAAGCAGAAAGGAAGGGCATGAACAGAATTAAGGACGACTGGTGTTGGGTTTGGCGATGATGGTGGCACTTATTGAGATGCGGAAGAAGCTGTAAAGTGCTCTGCAAACATCGGGCAGTATCATGATTTTATTCGGGATTGTTTTAAGCAGTTATCAACAACGAAATCGCCCTAATAAAGGCAAAAAACCAATACTTTAGTAGGTCATACATTTGGGGCTTGGGCCATCAGGTTCCCTGTTCCTTTGATAACTGCCTGATTTAAATCAGGAGTTGGCACGCAATGGCCCACAGCCCAAACCCAGCCCACCACCTGGCCTCCTACAGCCCGAGAACTAAGAATGGTTTTCACAGCTTTAAATGTATATGTGAAAAAAAAAAAAGACCACGTAGTCCTTTAGCTAGAACTGTTGTTCAGTTTTGCCTCTTGGCTTTCCACACCTAAAATATTTACTATGTGGCCCTTCGCAGAAAAAGATTGCCGACCCTCGACCTAAATTAATTGGTTTGGCTTGAGGGGAAGCGAAGAAACAGGACAAAACCTCTCCTCGCTGGTGCCGACCTAATTCTGCGCAGGTGGTGGTTCTCCTCTTCCTGGAGTTTGTGCAGGCAGCCGGCCAGCCCCCACCTGGATCCCTCTCTGCAGGTCACTGCGGCGACCAGCTCCCGCCAGTTGAGACCGTGAAGCTGATGAATGCCTGCGCAGAGCTTTTTACCAGGAACAAGTGATTTATTTTAGCATCTAAATTTTAAATGGTGTCTCTGCATCCCAGGAAGCTGTCTGGTTTAGAAAATTGCCTATAATAAATGCATGCAATAAATCCATTATTTTAAACTTAAAGAAAGGTATCCAAGTTTTATAAGAGAAAATCAGTTTCTCCTCATCCTTGCTAAATACATGTTGCGTAAATAATTAAAAAACAATGGTTTGAATGGGCGCTAAATTACCAGCTTGCCAAAATGCAATCACGGCTTTTATTTTTCCAATTAATCATGTGAAGAAAATCCGTTGGCTGGTCTCTCCCTAGTGAGGCTTCCTCTCCATTTCGGAATTATCCCAGAATCCATGGTGCTTACTCTGTCCCATGGGCTGGGTCGTGTTGGGGAGCGCCGCATGGGAATGGGGCTGGAGGGGCTGACCTGTCTGCGCATGGCCTCCAGCTCTCAGGGGTTCAGTTCTTGGCCCCAGTCCCGGATGGCCCTGTACTTCCCCACCTGCTGCCGCAGGGATGGGGTGGCCTGGGTCTCCCGCTGGCTGCTGGGCTGCCTGTTCTTAAGTTAGTTCATGCTCACTCAGCACCCAAGGGGCTGGGTCCTAAGAGGGAGTCGGCTTTGGTCCCAAGCTGTTCTCCTTCCTTGAGAAGGCAGGGCCCAGGAGTAGGGCTCAACTCAGCCAGCATCAAACCCCTTCGCTGGAGAACTTCTCATCACAGTCCCCTTTGAGGGTATAGAGCTCAGGCAGGGCTTCCTTCAGTGGACATTTTGGACCCCTTGTGAATTTAAAACCTCCCCCCACCCCCTTCTCAGTAATCCTCTCTGAGTCTGCAGGACATGGAGAGCAATCGTCTTTGTTGGGCCATAAGTGGTCCTGGGGGGATGAATGTCTCCTTCTCTTACCTTTGCATCATGAAGAGGGCTTCCCCGGAGTCTATTCCCCAAACTGAAAACATTGAATCCAAAGTGATTTGCTGGTTCTCCTGGTTGAAGTGGCTGGCAGCTTCTGTCTTGAAAGTTTATTACTTCATTCAACAAATGCTTACATAGCCCCTCCTGTGTGCCAGGCACTATCCTTGGTGCCTGGGATACACCAGTGGACCACACAAAGACCCCATCCCTTGTGAGGCTGCATGGGAGTGTGTTCGGTTCTGCGGCAGGTGCTGGGGTGCCCAAAGGTGGGAGGACAGATTGCGGTATATGTGTCCAGGGTGCTGGGAAAGGCTTCCCGGGAGAAGAGACATTTGCTGAGTGGGATTGGCAGAGGCACGCAAGGTTGGGGAGCGAGAGCTGGGCGGGGTCAAGTTGGCAAGGGCCACGTGGCTGAAGCCTGAAGCCTGGGATGCTCTGGGAATGAATAAGTTTGGCCACAGAATTTCCAGGATTTTGTTTTTTGTTTTTTGTTTTGTTTTGCAAAAAATTCAGCTCCAGGAGGTGCTGCTCAGGGAAAAAGCCACCTGTAGGGTGGGCTGGGGCCTGACTCTGGGGGACTTTGCTGTGTAGAAGGCCTTGGTAGCCACACTCTTCCGGGACCCCAGCAGTGAGCCAATTCTTACAGTGTCATTTACAAAGACTCTGAGGTGAGTGGTGCTCTACAGCTGGGTCCCATCAGCCTTCCTCTCCATGTCCTTCCCAGCTCTTTGCCCGAGGGCTGGCTGTGTGGGTGCCTGTTGGAATCACGCTGATGTGCTGTGTCATCTCTGACCTTCCCAGCAATCACATTGAATAACTTCTTCCTAGGCGCCTGCACGCCACACCTCCTGATTTAGGACCAGAATTCATTAGCACCTGCTTTGTTCTGTCTCTGGGCACCTTCAAGAGTGGGGGTGATTCCCTGGGCCCATCTTTCTCAGCTCCAAGTGGTTTTCTGCGCACAGTGTTTCTAACTATGGGCTCAGCTGCACATCTTGGGGCTCTGAAACAGTAGCAGGTGGGAGTTTCGGCCCAGTGTCTTCAAGTTTGCTGCTTGGGCCATGCGAGCTTGATTCGTCCTGTTGAAAATAAGACCCCAAATTGGATTTGCTGAATTTGAATCTCTAGGAATGGGGACTGGAGTCCGGTGTTTGGATGTACCTCCCAGGTGGTTCCTTTTTTTAAAAGATTTTATTTATTTATTTGACAGAGAGATCACAAGTAGGCAGAGAGGCAGGCAGAGAGAGAGGAGGAAGCAGGCTCCCTGCTGAGCAGAGAGCCCGATGCGGGGCTCGATCCCAGGACCCTGGGATCATGATCTGAGCCAAAGGCAGAGGCTTTAACCCACTGAGCCACCCAGGCGCCCCTCCCAGGTGGTTCCTATGCAGGTAAAAGTTTGAGGAATACTGTGTGAGGGAGAAGCTCTTTAGCATTTTGGGGAGCTAGGGCTAGGTTTCCTTGATTTGATTTCCTGCATTTACCGCCCAGAGATGGTGGGATCTGGGCTCCGGCATCTGCCTGATGGTGTCTAGGTCTCCAGAGTCACCGCCTGTGAGGCTCTCGCTCCTGGGGGAGAGGGTGAGTCTTTCTTGATTACGGCGACATAAGGAGATGATGTCCCTACGATTTCCCCCCTGCGGCTCTGGGTCTGCCCTCCAGACTCACACCAGGCAAGTCTAACGCGTCTTCCACCGGGCAGCTCCTCAGATATCTGAAAGCCACTATCAGAGCAAAATCTGGAATTTCTTGACCAGTCTTTATCTAGTATGATCTCTAGACACTTTGTAATCCTGGGTGCTCTTTTTTTTTTTTTTTTTAAAGATTTTATTTATTTATTTGAGAGAGAATGAGTGGGAGAGAGCATGAGAGAGGAGAAGGTCAGAGGGAGAAGCAGACTCCCCAAGGAGCTGGGAGCCCGATGCGGGACTCGATCCTGGAAGTCCGGGATCAGGACCCGAGCCGAAGGCAGTCACTCAACCAACTGAGCCACCCAGGCGCCCCCTGGGTGCTCTTTTGAATGATGATTCTGTGCTCTGAACTTTCTAGGCATCTTCACTTGCTCCTCTCAACATCCTGATAAAGTTGCCCGTATTAGCCTCATTTTACAGATGGGGAAATATGGGTCCAAAGAGGTAGAGATCTTCCTAAGGTTACATGACTAGTTCATGCCGGAGCTTCATGACCCCTTCCCCAGTCACAAAGGCCAAGTGTTCATGAACCCAAACCAGTGATTCTGAGCCCAAATCGCACTTTAAGCTCACCCAGGGAAGTTTGAAAACTGATGAGGTGAGGCACTCTAGACTAAGGAAAGCAGATATTCTCAAGGGGGGTGTGTGTGTGTGTCCCTTGTGATGAATTAGACACTCTCATGGTGTGTGTGGGGCCAGTGTTGTGATGTACGTACGCTCAAGGGTTGTGTCTAAGTCGACCACAATAATCCCAGGCCTCTTGCTCGTGGCCATCTTAGGTCTGGCTGTTGTTGGGGTCAGGCGAGAGAGGGGAGAACCATTCAAAATGACGGACACCTAAGATGGCCGCGGTTCCCGCCATCACTCTCCTGCGACGACCACGTCAGACCCGGGAAACAGAAACTCAAACGGGAGACAAAAACCTTTCTCCTCCCACCGATGAACCAATGAGGAGCCCCGCAGCTGAATTCGGCCCTTATTAGGAAAACTCGACAAGGTCTCAGTACCTCCTCTTCGGACTTCCCCAGCAGAACCCCATATAAGCCCTTACCTCTTTGCTTTACGCGCGACTTCCCGACTCTCTTCCTCCCACCCCCCGGAGTCGCGGAACCTCGTCCGAGGGTGCTTACAATAAAGCCGGTCCTCGAATGCTCGCTTGCCTTGGTGCCTTTATTCCATTCAATCGGTCCGAGATAAAACCTAATAGGTGTGTGATGCAGGGCTGGCCGGTGAGACATCAGGACAGCTGTGTGCAGGGGGACATAAAAGAGCAAGGACTCTGCTTCTCCACTCAACACTCTATTCTCTACTCTGATACTCCCAGTCACCAGAGGGAGGGCACCCCCCCCCCCCCCGGATGTCCTACGGTTCAGTGCTGTTCTGACATTGCCCACGAGGAGTTAGCCTCAGCTGCCACAAGCCAAGGGCTCAGGCCTAGGAGACTGCCCCGGCCTCCCACCTGCTTTGGAACCAATCCCAATTCTCAGTTGTTACCATACTTCTCAACTACCGGCTATACGTTGAAGGGTCCCACAATCCCCTCTGTGGGTTGAGTTACTTTGCTAGGATGGGTTATGGGTTACACAACTCAGAACAAGTTTACTTCCTGGATTACCGGTTTATGATAAAAGGATACGAGTCAGAAACAGGCAGCTGGAAGAGATGCGTAGGGCGAGGTATTTGGGGAAGGGGCCCTGCTGGGAGTGCCACCCTCCTGGCCCCTCCCTGTGCTAGTGAGCCTGGAAGCTGTCTGACCCTCTTCAGTTAGGGCTTTTCATTTCTTTTTTTTTATGGAGGCTTTATCATATAGGCGGAACTGATGAAACCATTGGCCATTGGTGATTGAAGCCACTCTCTGGCTCCCCTCCAGCCCAGGAGGTTGAAGGGTGGGACTGAAATCCCCTCCCTCTCATCACAACCACTCCCCGGACAACCAGTCCGTCACCCCGCTTCCCTGTGGTTGGTGTTCTAGGGGCTTTCCAAAGATCACCTCATTAATGTAGAGTCAGTGCAGTTGAAAGAGCCTCTTCATGAATAACAAAAGACGTTCCTTTCACCTTGATGGCTCTCCTCCTTTAGGAAATTCCAAAGGCTTTGGAGTTCTGTGCCAGAGACTGGGACAAAAACAGAAATCTATTTCTTATTATACATTACAGTATCTCAGGGGAGTGGCCAGTTCTGAAGACATACAAGGCCCCTCCCCATCTTCTGGTGTCCGGGCACACAGCTCTGTTCTGTCCCTGCTGCCGCCCTCTGAGGACCGCGCCCAAAGAATGCCAGCCACTACATTAACATAATCTGGATGGTCTCTGCCTCCAGGCTTCCTGCTGTGTGTGATTGTGTCTTTATTGTGGGAGCTCTCCTTGGGCCTCGGTCACTTGCGGCTGATGGCGTTCCTAGTTGTCATGGTCCCCACGGAGTTTACAGCGCTGCTGGGGAGACAAGGCGCACTGTCACTAGGTCACCCGCTGGCAGCGATCAACAACTCTGCAGCAACCACACTATCCCAGGCAGTTCTTTGAGGAGAGGGAGCGGGGACGGGCAGTGGCCACCCGGCAGTGTGGGAGGAGCTCATAGAGGGGAAGGCCCGGTAGATTTGAGATTACAGAGAGGATTCTCAGTCTGAGCTTGGAAACCTGCCTTTGCCACTTCCCAGCAGTGAGACTTTGGGAAACTGCCTTAACCTTTCTTGGCCTCAGTTTCTCATCTGTTAAGTGTCGATGATAATAGGGTCGAAATCATGGGGCTTTGTGAGGATAGGAAAAGACATTCAGCTTGGTGCATGGCACCTGGGATGCTCTGGCATGAAAGCGATTGTGATGATCATTCCTGAGCCCTGAGTCACTGTGAGAGCCCTAGTTTCAGCCACACTCCTGCCACCTGTCCTTAACCAGCTGGAGCAAGCTTTCCTCCTCTGCTGGACTCTTCACCTGCTGCAGGTGGTATGAGGAAACTGACCAGCAAAGCAGATCTTTCTTTAGGGATGCTTCTGCAGCTTTTTGCTTTTGCTGTTGCCTTGTTCCTTGTTGCTGTTCCACGTGATTCTGGATCTCAGAGCTCAGCTTTACCACTAAACCCAGATTTCCTCCTTCAGAGAGATCCTGAGCCAGTTCCCAGACTCATGGCTTTTTTTTCTGGCCATGAATTTGAACTCCCTTGTCTTGCAGATCTTGAGGTGCCCTTTCTGACCTGCCCCAGCTGGATACTCTGAGCCTACAATCTCCTTGCTGATAAATTGGCTCATGTGAGTGTCTGATACCCCCCACCCCCCAGCACCCCTGGCAACAGAGGAGTGTGAATACTGTTCGAGTCTGCCACAATGAGAAATGTATCTGAAGCCTCACGTCTGATCTTTAATTCATGTGGATTTTGCAGCTTACTTCCTGACTTTAACAGGTCATTATAATATAAAAAGTTTACAATAATTTACCACAAGGAAAGAACTCAGATCTTCCATAGCTGTCCTACTGATTAATGCATGGGCCACCGTGTAGTGACTCTGGCTGTTTTTTTGTATTGGGCTGACTTGAAAAGAGATCTCATTGCCCAGCATGTTAGTGTCTCTCTGTCCAAGGTGACAGTATGTGACACCCCCAGATCCCCATAGCTCTGTGGCTGTGGAGGGCCATGGTTCCTTTTGCCTTAGTTTTGGGTAATTACTGATGAAAGACACTTGGAGTAACATCAAAGGCTGGGCCCGTGGAGCACATCAGGCTTCTGTCAGTAGGCAAGACAGCACAGGAAATGCTGAGGAATCATTCCTTGGCCTGATCATGCCTCTGAGGTTTGTTTCCTGCTGCCCTCCGGGTCTTTGACTGGTCTGCCCCTGCTTCTTATCTGGTCTTGTTCTTGTGGCTTGAATCCTGTAGGCTATCTGCCTCTGCCCTTTGTGTCAGAGAGAATACATCTAATGAAAGACCCAAATATGCAATGGCTAAAACCATAATGACATTGAGTTATTTCAGTGTGAAGTTTGATTCAGAGTTGATGAACAAAATGTCAACAAGGAACCAGACTTTTTTGATCTCTCTGCTCAGTCATTCTCTTACTTAAGTTTATTGGATTTTGATGGCAATATAGCTGCCACAGCTCCAGCCATCATGCTGCACACAACCACATTCAAGGCAGGAAAGATACTTCCATTAAGCATCTATCTCTTTTATCAGGAAGCAAGAAGCTTTTCAGTGGATTTATCTTTATGATGTCTCTTTGGCTAGAACTATATCCTGACTACAAGGGAAACTGGGAAAGTGAGAATCTGGGAAAAGCACACGAGGTTACCGTGTTGGCCTTCGCCCCATCCCGATTCACCTTCTAGGGCTGGAACAAGCAGGGTCTGTAATGAGGAAGGGAGATGGCTTTAGGGTAGGCACTAACAGTGTCCACCATGTTTCTAATTTCTTGTGTCACTGTCAACGCACTGGCTCAAATCATCGGGCCCGGCCTGTGCCTGTCTGAGGACCTCAGGTTCTGGTGAGGGGTAGCCCACCTCCTGCATGGTCATACCCTTCTCCGTAGTTATCGATGACCTCCTTGGGGTTTATTCTAAAATTTTCAAAGGGAATATATGTCCTCTTTCAGCAAATCTTCATGTTTTTCCCTCCTGCCAGGCCTACAGGATACGGAGGAGAGAGGGACAGCTCTCAGCCTGACACTTCTCAGACCACTAACTCTTGAGAACAGAGATTTTTCTGAAGAAAAGGCTGACCATTACTCCCCACACAAAATTATCCTCCAAATCAAGTTTGGATAAAATGACCGTCCCTGTAATTGGTTTTTGTTATAGACAAAGAATTCCACATGTCTGTATCACTTTCCCTGGGATGGCTGTGGTTGGTTGGTTTGTTTTTTAAGATTTCACTTATTTATTTGTCTGAGAGAAAGAGAGAGAGAACACAGCAGGGGGAGTGGCAGGCAGAGGGAGAAGCAGGCTCCCCACTGAGTAGGGACCCTGGGATCATGACCTGAGCTGAAGGCAGATGCTTACCTGACAGCCACCCGGGCACCCTGGGACGGGCATGGTTTCTTCTGCAGGCAGAAGCAAGGGCACAGACTCTATAATCTGATGCTGAGCTTTGAGTCCTGGTGTGGCCGGTGTGACCCTGGGCAGGTCCTCGAACTTCCCTGGACCTCTGTTTATGCCATGCCACATCTGAAACATAATAGCCACCCCCCAGGATTGCTGTGGCTTTAGGATAGGAGGGCAAAGGACTTTAAAGGGAGGTGGCTGCAGTGCTGTAAGGGGCCGCCATCACTCTGTGCCTTCAAGGCTTCTTTCATGAGCACATTTTCAATTATGTATTTGCACTTGAACTTGGCTACCTGCTGGCTGACTAACTTTGCTAGAAATCTGTTCCATGCCTCATCTGGGAGCACCGTTCTTATACCTCATTGGCCTTTTTGCCTCTTTTTAAGCTTTCCCAGAAAGCTGGTCCCAGGTCTCAAGCTTCTTGATTTGTGGGTATCTGTGAGAGGACTTTGCCCTCTTTTCCACTGCTATTTTTTATTTTTTTAAAAAAGATTTTATTTATTTATTTGAGAGAGAGAGCAAGAGAGAGCACATGGGGAGGATGGTGACGGGTAGAGGGAGAGAGAGAAGCAGGGTCCCTGCTGAGCAGGGAGCCCGATGTGGGGGCTCAGTTCCAGGGCTCTGGGATCATGACCTCAGCTGAAGGCAGAGGCTTAACCCACTGAGCCACCCAGGTGCCCCTTCATTCCTATTTGGTTCCTTTATTGTGGCGATTAAATTTATATACAGTGAAGTGCACCGATCTTTAAGCGTATGTGTAGTTGATGCATTTTTCTGTATGTATACGCCTGTGTAAGTACGGTGCAGGTCAGGATATGGGACATCTCTATCACTCCACAGCCTTCCTTGTTCCCCTGGCCATCAGCCCCCCACCCCCCACACCACTCCCTACCCTATTAACCCAGCTTGTCCTCATCTCGCTCTTGAACTTCATATGAGGCGACATTACACACCCCGTACCTCACATTATCCCCTCAATACCTTCACCTCTATTTTTCTTTCTCTGACCAACGTTAGGCAGCATATCAGCCACTCTTCCTGATGGGCCGAGCTCCTCCCTTCTGGCTCCTCACCCACACCCGTCTGCTTGGTCTCCAGAGATGGGCAGAACCCGAAGATGTGCTTCCTCTAGCAGGCGGTGTCCCAGGACACTTAGATGCCTCTAGGAGGATTTGGTGGCGTATACATACATACGAAGTAACCCCAAGACTGGGCCTTACCTCCACCCACCCTTCTCCCAGGGGCAGCTGGGAGGCTTTGCTTGCTCTCCCCATCGCAGGGCTCCGAGGTGCTGGACCTGGGCCCAGCTGGGTTTCTGAGCAGTGGCCGGAAGTGAGGGTGAGCAACGGGGCCCTATGAAATAGGGCCTGGAGGGCTGGGTCCCACTCCTGGCTGGAGGCAAGAGATACTGGGAGGCTTTGGGGCAGGAGTGGATAAAGCTGGAGACCCAGGAGAGGTCTGTGAGTAGGGGGTACTCACAGAACATCCTGAGATGCTAGAAGGGGCCATACCCAGGTGTGGATGAATTAGGCATTAGCCTAGGCCTCCTCTGAGAGGCAGGGGGATGGGGCTCTCAGATGGGGCCCCACCCTGCTGCCTGACCAGGCTGGCCTTGGGTGGGGTAAGGCAGGAAGTCCCCTTTTGCCTGACTACCTTGCTGAAGTAACCTTCCCTTACTTGCTCATGTGGCAGCATTTACTGGGAGCCCCTGGAGTCACTGGGCAGCGTGCTGCCACTAAGGGCGTAAGGAGACACACAGGGCCTCCCAGCCCAAGGGGCTCACTGTCCAGATCAGGCTGCAAACAGGTGGCCTGCTTGCCTCCAGATTTGGCCCTCAGATGTGCCTGCTTTGGCCCCCCTGGTTTAAAACTTGGAACTGCCCATACAAGTCTGATTTCTGGCTTCCCTGACAAATTGGAGGATCTGGCAGCCCTGGTCTGCCCTGCTACATGGAGGCAGCTACATGGCGGGCTGAGAAGCTGTTGGCCCCCTCTCTGGCCTCCAGGACAGGCCTGCCTGTTGGGCGTGTAGCAGTCCCCCTGCTCCCTGTGGCAGCGTGACCGGTTCCCCTCCTCAGCCCTTCCCTGTGGGGCCCTGCACACCTGTGAGCTGACTTGGATGGGATGGGTCCGTGCAGTCTTCTCAGAGGTGGGCACCGGGTCTTGACCTCACTTGACTTCCCGGTAAACCGGCCTTCTCCCAGTCTCCCGAGTCTCCTGCTCCTCAGGGTGAATGGGTTCATCGCATCCTTACCAGAGGGAAGATTTGCAGCATGTGCTGGGGTGGGGTGAGTGAGGGAGCAGAAGCTGAGGTGATGGCACCTAGACCCATGGAAGTGGGTCTCAGAGTACAGGCTGCCTGGATCCCAATCCCCTGGGGCTACTGGGTCAGAGTGCGGCAGAATCTGGAGGAAAGTTCCCCAGGGACTTGTTGAGGCCACTCACATTTGAGAACCACCAAGAAGAGGTGTCTGGGGCTTAGAGGACAGTGGGGTCGGACACATCGTGTTTTCTAGGACAAGGCTGAGGACCCTACTCTGTCTTTCAGCTCCCCTATTGGACCCTTATTGTGAATACCCTCCTTCAAGGCACAGCTGAGGCCCCCAGCAGGCCAAGGCTCACATGTTCCCCAGCCTTCCTGTCCCCACCCTGCACCTGGAGGAAAGGTCACTCTTGCCTTTGCCAAGCTTGTCATTTCCCAGAACCTTTGAACTGTCATGTGGGCAGGGGGCCAACTCCAGGGAGTGGGACAGTGGCCTGCTGGCAGGTGAGGGCCACCTTGTCTCCCCTTTGCCTTCTCAGCCAGGTGGCCTGGCAGTTGCTGGGTTCCAGCCATGGGGCCTGGCCCTGTGGTGCTGTCAGGGACAGAGGAGGATTTGGTGATTTGTTCAAAGAGAAGATGCTTTCCTGGGTGGGGGGCAGGATAGGACAGGGGCCATTGGCCACTTCTACCTTTGGAGCTTTCAACAACAGGGATCGGGATGTGTCTCTGGGGGTGGCTGGGGCAGGGACTTGGCTGGGCAGAGTCAGGAGGCAGTCTGTCTCAGGGCCTTGTCAGGGAAGGGTGCATGACCCCAAGAGTGCGTGGCTCCCTCCTTAAGAGTGGGGTGTCTAGGGAGCAGAAGGTGAGGGGGCCCTCCTTAGTTCCATGAGGTCCCAGCCCACACTTGCAAGGACTTGAGACTGAACGCCTCCTTAGTTGTGGTCTCACGTGCCTACCCTGGTCCTGGTCACTGTGCTGTAGGGAATGTGTGGCATGCTGGGAACATGCTCTGGGACAGTAGGCAAAGGAGGGAAGGACACTGAGGGCGTTCCTGTCTCTCAGACCAGCCCACTGGTTCTCAGCTGCACATTGGAAGCCCCAGGGAGCTTTCCAAAATCCTGATGATGAGCTCCAGAGCTTCTGGTTTAATGGATCTGGGGTACAGCCTGCTATAGGGGTTTTGAAAAGCCCCCCAGGGGATTCTGGTGTGCAGCAAAGTTTCAGAGCCCCTTATCTGGGTGGTGCAGGACGGGTGGTGTTTACTGGTTTTCCTTTCATTAATTTTTGTCGTGAGCAACAATCTCCAAGCATGACACAGACTTCTCTGGGTGATATAAGAAAACCCGCTCGGAAGTGGAGGGGGTTTGAGGAGAGTGGAAAGAAAGCCCGAGCTTCAAGTTCCCAGTCCGTGCCAGATGCGTCATGTTTGCTATTTAAAAACCAGTTTGGGGAGGTGACTCTTCCCAGGCTCAGTTTACAAATGAGGAGCCTGAGTCTTGGTCATGTTGATCCCGTCATCTGTGTCCCCCGCCTGTGGAATGGCAGAGCCTTACGTGGGATACGCATGTGACAAGTGGTGGGTAGGAATGGAAGTCAGTGCTGTTGCTTTCAGACTAACTTCTCAAACTAAACATTGGAGGCGTCAGCTGGTGGAGGAGAGGGCCTGGGGAAGAAGGGAGCCCCCAACTCCTCTCTGCTCACAGGACGGAGGGTGGGGAACAGAGAAGGCCACGCTAGTGTCTTCTCCTGTCAGACTCTGGGCAGAGTTGGCCTGGGTCAATCTCTCTTTCCCTCTCCTTGAAGCTAAATAGGTCCCTGGACCTAAAGTGAGTTGAATAGTGTGAATAGAAGGGGGGACTGATAGCCCCCCCCACACCCCGATACCGGAGCGATACTAAGCAATTCCACAAATTATGTCGTTGGATTCAACCAGAAAATACTCAGGGGAGCATAAATGGGGGGAGGCTGTTCAGTCAGTCACAGCATGTTGTGGATTACTGAGGACCCCTGAGGAGCAGGTCCCCGCATCCTCCTCGCATCCTCGGCAGAGCCCTGGGTCCCTGCGTCAGACCGCAGAGACCACAGCAACTTGCTGCAGAAGCTTCTGAAGATGTGGAGGGAGCATTTGAGGTGAGGCTGGGGAGATGCTGAAAGTTGCTATCTAATGGATAAATTTATGCAAAATAATCATCACGGTGGCTTCCAAAACCAGTGACAACGCTGGGAGCAGCTTTTTGCTGTGGTGGCAGAAGTCCGCCGTATTCTGCCACCAGCTTGTTTTGCTCTCTCAGGGTGGCTCACACGGGAGCAGCAGGGCAGGGAAGAGAGGGCCAGGTTCGATGTGTCAGGAGATCTGGCGGGAGTCCCACCTGGCCACTTACTGGCTACCTCGCCTTGTGCAAGGAGCTTAGCCCGGAGCCCTGGTGTCCTCATATATGCAATGGGGACCTCTGCTTCCATCCAAGATGGAGTAAGAGGGACTGGATTTCCCCTTCCACCTGAAACAATGAAAAAAACAACAGACAGACCAAATATCAGAAATAGAGGGTTTTTTTTAAGAACCTGGACATTAGCTCACAAAGTTCAGTGACCCCAACAAGCTCAGTGATTATCTCAGCTTACTGCCTTGTGTGAGTTTCTAGGTTGTGATCCAGGGAGAGGGGCCAGAGGCCAGAAGGGAGAAATGGGAGTACCCTATTGTAAGACTCTTACCCTTGACGTGAACTGGTCAAGTACCACTTGAAGGTAGACTGACAGGGGTGAGATGTGTACGATAACTAAAGCAGCCATTCAAATAGCAAGATGTTAGAGCTAATAAACCAATGAAGGAGATAAAATAGAACCATAAAAACAATACTCAATCCAAAAAAAGACGGGGGAGGGAATAAAAAACAGAGGGAACAAACAGAAAACAAATAGCAAGATAATAGACTCAAGCCCAAGCACATCAGTAATCACTTTAAACGTAAATGGTCTAAACATCATTTAGAGATGGTCATATATTTTGGATATTAACCCCTAATCAGGTATGTGCTTGCAAATATTTCCTCCCATGCCATAGGATGCCTTTTCATTTTGTTGGTTGTTTTCAAGAAACACACTTTAAATATAAGGACATGAATATGTTCAACACAAAAGCGTGGAGGAAGGTATACCATGCTAATACTGGTCCAAAGGAAGCAGGAATGGCCGTGGTAATATCAGACAAAGTAGAGTTCAGAACGAAGAACATTACCTGAATGATTTAGATCTACATATCTATATCTAATCCCTATCTAGAATGTAGGAAACAGTGATCTTTGCCTTGCTGGATTTTCGTAAAAACAAAGTCAGGTAATATCTGGGAAAATGCTTCGTAGATTGTGAAACCTGGTACAGGTATCACTGACCTTAATAATCGATTAGGGATTGGGTTATCCGGAGCCATATGAGAAGCTGGGCAGCTGGGTTGATCTACTTGGCTCTGAAGGGAAAAGGGAAATACCAGGCAGCGGCGGTGAGGGGGCCAGGGTAGGGCTGGCTGGACCACGGGCCCACGACGTTTCTGCCCGTCCCCCCACCGCCGGCACTCCTGACATCTGGCAAGTTTACCAGAATCTATCAAAACAAGGGACTTTCTTCAGCTACAGAGAGAGATGGGCCCAGACAGAGCCCTAGTGCCATGCACCCGAGAAGCTTTGGTAATCTCAGCAGATGCTTGGGCGAAAAGAAAAGTCAGACAGTGACTGTGCTACAAACTTTGTGAGGCTTTTCTCATTTATCAGTCTCATTTGGTTGGGGCCCGTATTATCTCCATTCAACACTTAAGGAAATGGCGCCCAACATCACAGAGCCATTAAACCACCGGTCAGAGTTTGGACCCATGCAGACTAGATGAGAACCCAAGCCTTAGACACAGCCCTGACCTCGAGGTGAGGCACAGGGAAGGGATCAGCCGGCAGAGGGTTGCACCTAGACTTGAAGAGAAGGAGGGGGCAGAGGTGGGATGAACCCCTCTCAGGGCTGGGCAGCCCCGTGTCTCCTCATCCTCCCTCTTCCCCATCCCCATGCTCCTTACTGGCCTTCAGCAGGAGCCCTCGGTGATGAGTGGGGACCAGACAGTTGGAGGGGGCTGGCTCTGGGAAGTGGTGGTGAGTAGACCAGGAAGCTTTGGGGGCTGCTCCAAGTCAGGTCCCCCTGACTGCCCTCCACAGTGCGGGAGGTCTCAGCCCTGCCCAGAGTCACATAGAACCTTGGTCTAAGGAACGGGGTGATAGGGGCACCTGGGTGGCTCAGTCAGTTAAGGGTCTGCCTTCAGCTCAGGTCATTATCCTAGGGCTCTGGGATCACGACCCGAGCTGAAGGCAGAGGCCTTAACCCACTGTGCCACTCAGGCGCCCCTGAGCCGGGTGGTTCTCAATCAAGCATGGCCATGCCTCTTCTCTCTGTCCTCCTGCTCCCTTGGGGCCCTGCTCTTTCCTCTTTCACTCAGGGGTATGTGCTCTCTCCTCAGACCCTCCTCTGTCTTCCTCCGCCTTTGCCTTCCTGGGTTCTCCTTTAGAGCCCTAGAAGGAGGGATTGGTGGTGAGGTGCAGGGACTGGGGTGGGGAAGGCATGAGGGCCAAGTGAGACTGAGTTTTAGTTAGTGTTTCTTTAAAAAAAATTTTTGAGGTGAAATTCACAAGACACTATTAAACATTTTACAGTGTACACTTCAGTGGACTTTAGTGCCACTGTTGTGCAACCACCACCTTGCTCTAGTTTCAAAACCTTCTCATGGCCCGAGGAGGACACCACGGCTCTTAAGGACTCTCTCCCTATTCCCTCCCCACCCCTCCAGCAGCCGCCACCGATCTGCTTCCCTTCTCTGCGGACTTGCCCAGTCCAGTCTCTTCGTGGAAAAGGAATCATACAATATGTGACCTTTTGTGTCTGGTTTGTTTCCCTTAACATAATGTTTCTGAGGTTTATCCAATTTGGAGCATCTGTCAGTACCTAATTCCTTTTTTGTGGCTGAATTATATTCCATTGTATGCACAGGCCACAGTCTGTTTGCCCATTCATTCGTGGATGGACATTCGGGTTGTCTCCATCTTTTGGCTGTTGTAGAATGTGCTGTTATGAACAGTTGTGAGCAAGTTTCTGCTTGAGGACTTACTTTCAGTTCTTCTGAGCACATACCTATGAGGGCCATTGCTGGGTCAGATGGCTTAACTTTTGAGAAGCTACCAGACTTTCACACCAGCTGCACTATCTTAGTTTTTAAGATCATGTTATTCTAAGTGCAAGGATCATAGACCTGTAAAATTTTATAGCATATTATTTAACATAAAATAATATGCTATGAAATTTTGGAAATTATGGAGCAATTTTTAAAAGTTTTTAAAGTAATTAAGGATGATAACATTGTCTATAAATGCATGCTTATTGTAACAATTCAAATCAAGACATTTCTAGAAGAAAAATCCCCCTTTATCTGTTCCTCCGCCTCTGTCCTATCGCTTTGCCTGACCAGTGTCAACCCTTTAGTCTGTATGTTTCCTGGACATTTTCCAGGCATTTGAATAGTTTTTAGAAAAAAAAAATTTTTTTTTTTTTTTTTTTTTTACTCTAACATGTTATACTATCCGTATTATCTTGATTTGAAATCTTTCTATTTGTTTCTTGTGAACGTGGATTTTTCTAGTGACCGTCCTAGAGCAGCCTTGGGCAAAGCTGTCCTTGGGTGGCTGGATGGTGAATACATTGTAATTTTTTTTTTGGTAATTTTTTTTGTTATCTGCATTTACAAATTTAAAAAAGGAAAATGAATTTCTTTTATGATAAGAAAAGTCGGGAAGAATTGGAGGCCGGGAGGCCCCGCACAGCACAGCTCGTACTTTAATATAGCACTTGGTTCTCTCCTGGTTGTGTAACAAGCTGTTTACTGTTTGCCTCCCTTGAGGGCCAATGCGGCTTCTGGATCGGCGGCCCTCCCCACCCCTGGTGAGTGGGCCAGGCGTACGGGAGCTCCGCCCAGCAGGCCCGCGGCGGCCCCTCCAGGGCTGGGCGGAGGCTGCGGAGGAGAGGGTGGGTTCCCAAGACCTCCCTGTGCGCTCCGGCTCGCAGAAGGACCTGCGTCTTCTTGGGGCGGGCCCAGGGTAGGGACGCGCCCTGCAGGGGCACCTGGGCCGCCCTCCACGGGAAGCTGGGTGGGAGTTCAGGGGCAGTTATTTCTGGTGGCCCCAGCCTGGGTGCCCGTGGCAGGCGGCGCCCAGCTGAGGAAGTAGTTAGAGAGCTGCCAGGAGCAGGAAGCAGGGAGAGACTCGGAGGCTCCCTTTCCAGAGAGATAGAAACAGCCGGTCTGGTGGCGGAGGTGGAGAGCAGTAAGCACGGCAATGGAGTGGGGGCAGCCGTGCCTGGGGGCGGGGGTGGAGCTGTTTTCTCCCGCTTGTCTGTCAGTGCGGTTTGGGAAGGTGCCGGGGGAGTGGCCCTGGCCGGGAAGGCGCCTGTAGTCTGTGCCAAGAGGGTACCCGCCTGAGGTCCTCCTTCCCGTGCCTGGGGTTCCCCCATCTGTCCCCATGAGACTAGCCTGCCAAAGTTTACGTTCCTTCTTGGGTCTCAGACCCCTAGTAGGAGCACCGTGAAGGTCCCATAGACCTGTGGTGGTTCTGCTTCCCGCCTGGAACTTTCTCCGAGAAGCTGGTAGGGGTCAGGGTGGGATTCCAGAGCGCAGGATCATTTTTAGCATTTCCAAGGGAACAGCCTCTGCTGGTGCTGGGCAGCTTTATGCCTGACTCATCTGAAAACACTTTATAAATAACCCAGAGGAGGGACGTGGGCTGTCCCTTCTCATGCCCCCCCCTCCCCATGCTCCACAAGCAGGTTGCAGGTAGTGAGGCCCCAGAACTTCCTAGATGTCAGGGCAGAGCCCCAGCTCTGGTGGGGAGCCAGGGCCAGGGGTGCTCTGGGGGGACTGTCAGCTTCTGGTGACTGGCACTGCAGTGATTCTGGGGCCCCAGGGAGTCCTCTGTTTGACCATGATGTCAGCACCCCTACTTTCTGTAGGGTGCATTGGGGATTGCTGGCTGAGCCAACTGAGCCATATGGGCCAAACTTGCTGGGTGACCTGGGACAAGTCATTGTCCTCCTCTCAGTCTTGGAGCCCTCACTGGTAAAGTGAGAGGGTTGACTAGGCAGGTATGATGGTCCTGTCCAGCAGTAACATTTTGACTCCACTTTGACTCCATGCCTGGCTCATTGTAAGTGTGGATGAGTGGCGGATGGGAGTGGGGGGCAGGAAGAGGAACCATGACCCACATCTGGAATCCGTGTGCTGGACAGGAGAATCTCTCTCACTGTCCCAGAGAGACACTTGGAGCTCTCAGCCCAATGACAACAACTGGGAGGCTAGGCATCTGAAAGGTATGCTTTAGATAGGGCCTGATTATTGTCCCTGAGGAAGAATGGACATCGACTGGTTTCACCACAGAAAGCTGACTAGGACCCGGGAAGCTAATTATCAGCTTGGCATATACTGTGCTCTCACTGTTAGAACATTTCTAACTTGTGAGGTAGTGAGCTCCCTGTCCCTGAATGAATGTAAGGATGTGGAGGAAGGGACTCCTCATGGAGTGAAGAGCTATATAGCTCAATAGCTTCTGATGTGACAGGGCGTCAGCATCCTGGAGGAGTTTGTTCATAAGACCCTCTGAGTGGGCCTCCCAGGGGTGGGGGGTAGGTGGCCTGGAGCTACCTGGCCTCGTGTCAGCTGTGCCGCTGACCATACCTTAAATGCCACATGCCATTCAGGTTTCCAGTTCTTTGCAACCACGTAGGGACTGTAGATGAAGATCAACCACCCCAGGCGACCATGAATGGGAAGCCGATTCAGTTGGCTTGGTAGCTGTCCAGAAGCCCTGGACAGATGGCTTCCCTAGAGACCACTGAGGGCACAGCTAGCAGGTGCCATGCTTGTGGGGATTACACACTGGAAAGGTTTGGAAGGAAACACCTGGGCCTTCACCAGGACTCTGCTCCGTCAGCTAGTCTGGATCAGACTCAGCCCCTGCTGAGCAAGAGGCCGGAGCAAGAGGAAGACCAGGGCCACTGGCAAGATCACAGCCACCGCAGCCATGATCCAGCTCCCTGCTCCTCCTGTCTCACTGTGTGACTTCGAGCTAACCCCTTACCCTGTCTGGGCCTCTCCTTGGCAGTGAGGGTGTTGGACTTTTCAGTCCTCCCTGACCTGACATGTCACAGTAACTTGAAAGACCAGCAGTGGGGACATTCTGGCATCGAACATTGTTCTGACCCGCTTTGTAGCGGTGGAGTCTTTCCTCCTCCTTACTTCCCAGATGAGCCCTGCCCTTTTTAATTTCCCAGTGTCTTCTGGAATGTGGAAGTGGCTGGCTTGGCCCGTCAGGTGGGAAGGCCTTGTGGCAATAGGCCACAATAGGCCACGTGGATGGGGACGGAAGGAGTGAGCCTGTAGACATAGGCAGTGGGGACCGGCCGGGGGCCATGTGTCGTGGGGACTCCAGGTTGGGAGGCCGGGACCAGGTGAGCTGCCAGGAAGCTATAGGCACAGCCTCAGAGCTAGGCCACTGGCCCAAAGGGGAGTTCCGGGTTCATGATTGTAGGAATCCCCATGGGGTATGAGGCCAGGAGCACAGTGGCCAAGCGTCAATGTACAAGAAGCTTCTGAAACCAGGCCTGGGTAAGGATAGGGATAGGCAAGGAGACATTCATGCCATCTCCAAAGGCCACGCCTAGGGCCAGGCCTCACATGTGCGCTATTTCCAGTTCTCCTGGCCCTTTCCAGAGGACATCCTCTGCCCCAGTTTACAGACGATGAAGCACGGCCTGGGCTAAATAATGTTCTCACAGCCACACCGCTGGTAGGAGACAGAGTGGGATTTGAACTCGGGGCTGGCTTGTTCTTTCAAACCACAGAGGGCTCCCTCTGCATTGTGTCTCTCCTCTTCGTTGTAAGCATCGTTCTCCAAAAGCATGATGGTGGCACCTGTCACCCAAGGGCCCGTGTCTCTCTGTCACAGGTCACTGCTATGTGCACTTAAATGAACACGTGTAAAGGAAATGTGCTTTAGAATAAAATTGCGCTGGAGAAACTGGAAACATCCTAGGCTAACCCAATATGGTATCCGCAGGATTTGAACCTGGTCGCTAAACAGCTGGGGAAATGGAGGCGAAGAAGCGCTGGCCCCGGGCTCGAGCCTGTGTGGTGTTCAGGAGGCTAGCTGTGGGACGGTTGTCGTGCCGGTATTTACAGGAGGAAGACATGGGCTGCCACGCTGGGCAGTCTGGGAAGGTCCCGGAAAGAAGCAGAGCATGGGTTGTCTCTCAAAGGATGGAGTTTGCGTGGCAGTTAGGAGTGGGAGAAGAGCATTCTAGGTAGTGGAACGGCACGTGAAGAAATCTCAGAGGCTTAGAGGCTGTGGAGTTGGGGAAATCGGGGTAAATATATGGGGCTGGGTAAGTGAGGGTGTGAGAGAAAGGGCTGGACAGGTGAACAGGGCCACATTGGGGACGTGGAGTGTCTGTGTGACTTTTTGACTTTGGTTGAGTCTCTGTTTCCTTAACTGTAAGAGGGGAAAAATAAGGCCCTCTCTCTGTACAGGGTTGCTGTGAGATTTAAACTGGCTAATGAGATAAAATGGGTGGCACTGGGCCTGACACAGGTTGAATAATCGGTATTGTTACTGGAGTTGTTGGTGGTGATGATGACGATGGTAATGATGGTAATCACCAGGCTTTCCAGTTCCACTTTGGTCTATTTTTAACACAGCAGCAAAAATGATTCAGTGAAAACACGGGGTAGATTATGTCCCTCCTTTGCTCACAAGCCTTTGGGGCTCCCAGAAGCCACGGGAGTCTTCTAGCCCCTGCATGGCCTGGCCTTCCTCTAGCCTCTTCCTGCATGTCTGATGCGGCTTCCCTTCCATCACCCCTCTCTAGCCACACTGGCGTCTCTGCTGTGCCTTGAATGTGCCAGGCTACTCCTGCCTCAGGGCCTTTGCACTTGCTGTTCCGGTTTACTGAACTGTTTCTCCTCAGAAATCCATATGGCTCACTTCCTAGCTCTTTCAGATCTTTACTCAAATGTTCTCTCCTCAGTGAGGTCTTTGGCTAAGCTATCTAAAATTGCCACCTGCCTCCCCTCCCCCCCACCAGCATCCGCTATCTCCCTTCCCTCCTTTATATCCCTTCTCTACATCTGCCACCTTCCTACATACAGTGTATTTGTATTGTGTGTTTCTCGTCACTCCTGCTGGAACAGAAGCCACACGAGAACAGGGCTCTTTGTCTGTTTCGTGCCCTGCTGTATCCCTAGCACCTAGCTCAGAATTGGTGTTCAATAATGCCTGTTGTTGTTTTTATACTATTGTCTCTGGAGCACGGAGGGTGGGAAGGAAGGGCTGGCCTTCCCTGCTGGGAGTGGCGGCCCACAGACCAGGGGCCTCTGAGCTCGCCTTGCTTCTTCAAAAGGACATTTCTTCAGTCCCTCCTGTCTCTCCAGCAGAAGCCCAGGAGCTGTAGGCTTCCAGCCAGCAGCCTCATCCCCCTCTGCAGGCCTGCCCACTTATTTCAAAACACGGTCCCCTCCTCTTTCTCAGGGGCTCCCTCCCTGCCAGAAAACTCAGTGCGCTCAGCAGGGGTGGGTGGTTGGCAGCCCGTGTCCGTCTTCTTCCAGAGGCAGTTCCCTAGGTCCCAAAGCAATCCAGTGCCTGGGAGCTCCGGAGTCTATGTGGCCTGATTTAGATCCTGGGGGCAGGGCCCCAGCAGCAGCCCTCCCCGTGCAGCTGGAACCCCACTCTGAGGTCTCTCCGAAGCTTCCCGGCCTTATGTATCCCCACTCTTTTTAGATCAGTGGGCTGAGTCCAAGCACAGGAGAAAAGTGCCACGGTTACTCCCGTCACTCATGCCTCTGAGCCAGGCTCCTCCTTCTGTAGAACCTCCCTGCAGATCTCGGAGGTCCCCTCTCCTTCTGATAGCCCTGGTCCCAGCCCCCACTAAAACTTGCTGACTCTGTGTCCTACTTGCTTATGACCGGTTGGAGTGGCTGAGGGTCTGATACATTTCCCGTTTACCCTGCCCCCTGTGGGACCTTCAGAGATATAATGCTTTAATTTGGAGGTTTGACTAATGGAATTGCAGGCTGTCACAGGTGGGATTTTAGAATACACTGGCCTCTAGTCTCTGAATTACCCCCAGGGGCGTGGAGACTTGCTGGACAGAGGACAAGATCTGGTTTAAGACAGATGGGGGTAGGACAGACTCTCCTACTTAGCTGTGTCACTCTGGGCAAGTTGCTTGCCCCTCCGAAAAATGGGTGTAGTGAAGCTACCACCTTTTTCCTTGGGAGGCTGTGAGGATTAAGCAAAAGAATATAGAGGAGGCCCTTAGCTCAGGGTCACGTGCAGAATGAGGGCCGAGGAATGGGATGCTAGTGCTGTTGCAGGATTCGGGGTCTGTCCTCTTCCTGCTGAGCGCTGAGCCCCAGGCGGGACCCAGCCATCCCTGGCCTGCTCAAAGCAAGACAGGAGCCAGCTGGTCCCCTGGAACCTGTCTTGGCCACAAGGTGAGGGCTCCTCCCCAGGGCCCAGCTTCTATCTGACTGCGGATCTCTATGCAGGACTGGGATCATGGGGCAGAGGGGAACATCTCCACCTGGTCTTTCCAGCTGGCTCTTTCTGCACAGCCTCCCAACCCAAGACAGGGCCCCTGATGAGGTAGGCAGGCCACCCTGGGGCCTGTGAGGGAATCCCTGACCATTGTGTTGCCCAGACCCTTTGCCACTTAGTCACTTCCATTTCAGAGGCTTTGGGAAGATTCCAATTTCCTGCTGTCTTGTGTACAAAATGACTCTAATGAGGGAAAGAAATCCAGACATATATGAGGAGCTGTAAGGCTGGAAAATTTGCAAAGAGCAGGGAGTCCAGCCTGGGAAAGCCCTTAGGCTCATGAGGCCCAACCTCCCCTTTTAGATGATGGCGAATGTGACGTCCAGAGAGGGACTATGACTTGTCAAGTGTCACACAGCTAGTACGATGCTGAGCTGGGATTCAAGCACGGGTTTCCTCACTGTTCACCCTGTGCCGTCTGCGCCGCGCCCCTCCAGCCAGACCCCGAGACTGGAATCCAGTTCCCCGTGACCACAGAGCCCGCGGAAGCACCAGTACACCATGCTGCTGTCAGATCACCTCTTCCCCTCCAGCAGCTGACCCCGGCCGTCTGGAGTGAGACCACCATGCTTGCAGAGTCTCCCAGGCTGCCTTAAGATGGGCTGAAATGCCTCTGGGGTGGCACCCCACTCCTTCCGTTAGGAAACCACTGCCCAACCTCAGAGCTTTCACTGGGAGGGAATGGTTCCTGCCACTAAGCCTAAAATTCCCATCGGATTCCATCTCACATAATTACACCCTCTCATGTCCCCCCCGCAGTGCTGCTCCGCCCTCTCCCGTAGGGCTCCACACCCTTACAAGTCTTGCCCGCGATGATCCTATTCTGCTCAACTTGGCAAAGCCCAGAGGTGGGTCTTTTCATCTGTTATAATTATTCCATCTCCCCTGTTCCTGCATTGTTTCAGACATTTCATCTTGGAACATCCTCCAATTTCAGGATATTTTTCTGGACTGGTGTTTGCCAAGAGCGCAGTGCGGCAGTCAGGAAAGATCCCCTTAGGAGCAGACTGTGTCCAGGCCTGTCACAGGGGCACTTGGAAGGCGTTCCCTCCTCCCTTCTCAGATACCCAGGGCTGCCTGCATCCCAGTCTGAAGGCTGGGGGCTTAGCAAACATCCTCCTGGGCACAGAGGGGTGGGTGGGGTCCTCTCCGAGCAGGGACGTGAGTTTGGATCTGCCTCCATGTCTCTCCTCTCAGCCTCCTCTCACCACGTCTTTTTATTCCTTCAGCAAACGTTTATTAAGCACCTGATACTTGCGGGACCTAGAATGGAATAGGATGTAAACAAGAGGCACATCATCCCTGTCCCCAAGGAGCTTACATTCTGGTGCTTAAGAGAGGTGACAAACATGCAGAGCAGCAGACGAAGGGGAACACGTGAAGTGCAGGGAGGCCAAGGGCAGAGTCCGGGGACAAGGAGGGAGAGGGCCTACCTGGCGTGGGAGATCCAGGAAGGCCCCAAGCAGGTGGCATTGAAGCTGTGGCCCTCCAGACTTTTTGTTTAGTTTAATGTCTTTATTGCCCTAGCCAGGTTCGTAGGATAATCTTTTGCGGCCCAAACATCCCCTGTGATAGGGGTGACTTTGTGTGGATTTCTTTTTCTTTCTTTTTTTCTGTTATTCTGTTCTATAGCTCTTTTTGTAATCCTCAAAATCGCATTCTCAGAAGAGTCAGTAATGTCATTCCTGTCAATCCCTTTCTTCTTGAACTTTCTAGAATACCTGACACTGTTCATTCAGGCTCCCAGAGGACTCTGCCTCCTAGGGCTTCTGTGATGTTTCAGGGTGTTTCAGGGTGCTGGGTCTCAATCTGACACCCTTTTCTTCTTGCACTGATTCCTTCCCACCACGATCTACTTTTGCTGAACACCTTTTCAGACTAGGAGCTGAACTTGTCTATTTCCAGAGGTGATTTTATTTACTGCTTACAAAAATCCTGTGACAGCATTTTTTATCCCCACTTTACAGATGGGGAACCTAGGCTCTGTGAGGTTAATGAACTTGCCTGAGGCCATCCTCAGTTAGTAAGTGATGCATCTGGGGTTTGAACTGAGGTATCTTTGACTTCGGTGGCATCATCTTGCCCAGGATAGTCGGTCTCTTTCTCCTGGCTCTCTTTATCCCTCTTCTAAGGTCAAGTGACTCATTCTTATGGTGTCAGCTCTATAGAGAGGACCGCCCCCCACGCCCCCGGCCAAGTCTTAACCCAGAGTCTTGCACTTAGTCCTAAAAAATCATGGAAACCTCTCCTATCCTTTACACCTGGCCTGGGTAGAGTCCCCTAATTTGCCTTCATGATTTCTGACCATGGCTTCTCCTAGCCATGGCGATGGGTGGATAGTCCTGTGTTCTTTTTGCCTACCCCCACAACCCCCATTCATCTCATGTACTCAGTCAGAAGCAGTGGCTTGTGGTGACTCCATTTAAAATATTTCTTGAATCTATCCCTTTGCCCTCATTTCTAGGCAGCGACCCATCTTCTCCCCTAGTCTGGCATAATCGCTCCCTTCCTGCTTCAGCCCCTGCCCTCCATTCCCTCCCTGAGATGCTCTCAGATGACCCGTTCCAGGACATTCCTTTCCTTATGCTCCTCACTCTTTGGACTCCCTCACAGGCTCCCCATTGCCTCACTGTAACGGCTCAGTGTTGTCTGGCTCCAGCCTGGATTCTCTGGAGTAGTTCCAGTCCACTGGCACAGTCTGCACCTCCCCTTCCTTCAGCTCTAGCCGCCCATGTGTCCAGGCCTGCCTGTTCTTGCCCTCTAAGCAAGAAATACCTCATCTTTCAGAATCTCCCTCTGGTCTGTTGGGCTGGGAGCAGGATCCAGTCACCAGACCCCTGGGATCTCTCCCACCTCAGTTGCCCAAGATATGCATTGCCTCTGTAGGTCACTGGGACGCCTGTCATCTGCTCAAGGTGTCATGGTGTCTGAGCTGGGCTTCCCAAAGAGGCTAAAGTCCTTTACGGTTGGAACCATGCCGCCCCCTGCCCGAGGCTCAATGTTGGAGAGCTAGATGGAGACATCCTCTGTCCTGTAAATCACCCTTCCTGTACAAGTATTGCTTGAGCATCTATTATGTCCCAGGTACTATGCTGTGCACTGAGAATGCAGCTGAGACGACGAAGTTCCTGCCCTCGAGGGGAGGATAGATGAATACATTTTAGAAGGTATAATTGTTTTTGTAGGGTAAGTATAAGGTGCTCATAATACGGGCACCTAACCATGGCTAAAGTGCCAGAGAAGGCTTCCCCAAGGAAGTAAATTTTATTTTTGATTTTATTTTCACAGATGTAATTTTACAGATCTTTTTTTATTATTAGCATCAACAAAGAATAACACCTTGGTAAGTGTAATCAGAACAAACAAAATGTATGGGAAAAGAAAATAAATACTATGCTACCCAAGGTGGTAGATTTTAAATCGGGGATTTTAAAATGGGCTGGGCCGGGGAGCAGCAGGAGCCTCTGCTGTTGTGGCTTCGGTGCAGAGATGGTGATGCTTCTTCAGCTAAGGAAGCTAGAGCTACAGGGAGATATCAGGGGGTCCAGAAGGAGGAGGAGTAGATGACACGGAGGCAGGGAATGGTGAAATGGCGGACAGAACTCTGGACTATGGAAACATTCCAATCAAAGGAACCTGCCCTGTGACCTGGCCAGTGGTCAGGAATTCTAAAAGCTCTGTAGGAGTTTACCAGGCAAAGCACGGTAAGCTGAGAGATACCATGGAGAGGCATCTGTAAAGCCCCGTGTTGGGAGTGGGCTGGTTCAGGAGAGCCTTCCCGGGATGAATGGGCTTTGAGATGCGTCTTAGGGGATGGGATTCATAGTGTGGCCTGTTTGGGCTCAGGACTGCATTCTCTTTTTCCTGGCAGTGTCCAGGGCGCAGCCCTTGGCTCATGGCCTCTGGCTCTGGGGCCCATAGTGGCTGTCGCTCTTGAAGAAAGCATATCTGTCCCTTGCACAGCAGGAGCTATCCTTGGGATAGTGGGCTTGGCACTCACTTCCTACCTAGCCTCTACCAACCTAAGCAAATAGCTACTTTATTTCTAAGGCAATTGGACGGACTTGTCCAAACATGCAAAACCAATAAGTGGGTCTGAACTTGGTCTTTATCTATTATAACACCTTGTAACACCCACCCCCATACTGTCCAGAAGCATTTTGTATCATCTATAAAATAAAATTTATTTTTAAGATTTTATTTATTTGACACAGAGCAAGCAAGAGAGCACAAGCAGGGGGAGTGGCAGAGGGAGAGGGAGAAGCATGTCCCCTGCTGAGCAGGGCTCAATCCCAGGACCCTGGGATCATGACCTGAGCCGAAGGCAGATGCTTAACTGACTGTGCCACGCAGGTGCCCCGAAAATGAAATTTTCTTTTCTGTTTTTTTTTCTTCGAGATTTTATTTATTTATTTGACAGAGAGAAAGAGATCACAAGTAGGGAGAGAGGCAGGCAGAGAGAGAGGGGGAAGCAGGCTCCCTGCTGAGCAGAGAGCCCAAAGCGGGGCTCAGTTCCAGGACCTGAGATCATGACCTGAGCCAAAGGCAGAGACTCAACCCACTGAGTTGCCCAGGTGTCCCGAAAATAAAAATTTCATTTATATCCATTTCTTCTCATAGATGAATCAGTTGTAAAATGACTGGTTATAACACTGTCTCAAAGAAGCCCTTCTTCCTTCTCTCCCTTTTCCAGAGAATTTTGCTTTAATTAATTCAGCAAATATTTATTGAGTCAGGACCTTATTCTAGGCATTTGGGATACATTAGTGAACATAAAGAACATAATAAAGCTTAAAATTTCACAGGCAAGACAAACAGACATAATAAGTAAGTTATATTGTTTGCTAGAAAAGGTGGTGAATGCTATAGAAGGTGGGGGAGGAGGAAGAGAAGGGAACCAAACAGAGAAGTTCTCTATTCCCATGAGCCAACCTACCTTAGTGGGCAGGAGGACTGGGGCAATAAGAGGGAAGGAAGAGAAACAGGGCTTCTGGTTTTTGTTGTTGTCGTTTTGTTTTGTTTTATTTATTTATTTATTTTTAAAGATTTTATTTATTTATATGAGAGAGAGGCAGTGAGAGAGCATGAGCGAGGAGAAGGTCAGAGGGAGAAGCAGACTCCCCGTGGAGCTGGGAGCCTGATGCGGGACTCGATCCCTGGTCTCCGGGATCATGACCTGAGCCAAAGGCAGTCGTCCAACCAACTGAGCCACCCAGGCGTCCCGTTTTGTTTTGTTTTAAATTTGAGAGAGAGTGATGGGGAGAGGAAGAGGGAGGGGGAGGGAAGGGGGGGAATGCAGAGGGAGCCCAACGCAGGACTTGATTCCAGGACTCTGAGATCATAACCTGAGCTGAAGGCAGACGCTTAACCAACTGAGCCACCCAGGCACCACGTTTGTTTCACTATAAGTCCTTGTCCCTGGTTGGAATTTTAAACTAATTGCATGTATTACTTTGAAAAAAATGAAAATTAAGTTCAAACAGTGCTGTAACTATATTGGGAGGTGAGGGTGGCAGTGTGAGCTAAGTTCTCTTCTGTCAGTGTGGAAAACAGGACAAGGTTTCTAATGTTAATAAATCAAGATGTTGAAGTACAGGCATCTCATTTAGCAATGAAAAGGAAACTATTGGAAGAATTTAAAGGAGAAACAGCTAAAAGAGTGAAAAGTCATTTCTTCTAGAGGAAAAACAATGGAAGGTGGGAAGGCATAAGAGAGAGTGGGCAGGGGGGATGCTTGCCCTTTATTATGAACCTTTTGGTAAGTTTGGATTTTTATTTTTATTTTTTTATTTATTCATTTATTTTTTAATTTTTATTTTTTTATAAACAATTTTTTATCCCCAGGGGTACATGTCTGTGAATCGCCAGGTTTACACACTTCACAGCACTAACCATAGCACATACCCTCCCCAATGTCCATTACCCCACCCACCTTTCCCGACCCCCTCCCCCCAGCAACCCTCAGTTTGTTTTGTGAGATTAAGAGTCACTTATGGT
>PISX010014189.1:0-54006 GCA_004024625.1 Mellivora capensis | reverse complement strand
ATTTTCCCAACACCATTTATTGAAGAGGCTGTCTTTTTTCCATTGGACATTCTTTCCTGCTTTATCGAAGATTAGTTGACCATAGAGTTGAGGGTCTATTTCTGGGCTCTCTATTCTGTTCCATTGATCTATGTGTCTGTTTTTGTGCCAGTACCATACTGTCTTGATGATGACAGCTTTGTAATAGAGCTTGATAAAATAAATTTTTAAAATCTTAAAAAAAAAAGGAAGGAAATTCAACATAGTTGAAACTGGAGACTGTTATAAGTGAAATTGGGCAGACAGAGAAGGAAAATACTGCATGGTATCATTTATATGTGGAATCTTAAAAATAAACAACCACCACCTCATAGAAACAGAGAGTAGAAAAGTGGTTGCCAGGGCTGCAGCGTGAGGGAAATAGGAAGAGATTAGTAAAAGGGCACAAATTTTCAGTTTTGAGATAAGGCCTGAGGATCTAATACAGAATATGGTGACTACAGTTGATAACACTGTATTGAATAACTAAAATTTGCTAAGAACTTAAATGCTTTCACAAAAACAAAAAAAAGTGAAGGGAGTAAATATGTGAGGTGGTGGATGTATTCATCAATTCAATGGGGGGGGGGGGACTCTGTTCACAATATGTACATACACCAAAGCCTTACATTGTACACTTTAAATATCTTACAATTTTATTCATCATCTATACCCCAATAAAGATGGTGGGTGGAGGTAAAACAATAGATAAATAACCACCTAACTCTTGGATCAATAGTTGTACTTGCAAGTGGTAAGCTGAGTCTTTGCAACTTCCCAGGAGGGGACTCTATGGCATTGGCCCAACAGCCCAAGCCTTAGCTGCTGCCCTCACTGCACTGCCCCATGGCCCCTTGCCCTTGACCATCCAATCAATTCTCAATAGGGCAGTGTCAGTACTCAACTGGACTTGTGCTATTTGCTCTTGTGAGGCAGTATTTTAATAGGAGGAAATTCTCCCAATTCAACATTTGGAAAAAATAGATTGATTCACATTAAGAAAGTCTCAATATCCTCAACACTAACTAAAAGGTACTTCTGCTTCTAGAGGATTTTTCCTACTTCTTTATATAGAATGTTCATGGTGAAAAGGATACTCTTTAGGCTATTATGGGTTAACAGAAATTTCCCCTAAAGAGACCCAAATGCTTTGGCTCTGGCTCAATCCTACCCCAAGACCTTACCCCAAGGTCAGATATGTCTCCACTTATACATTAGAAAAGTGGGATTTTGATTTTCCAGTAAATCCCTAATAAAGTTAGTGACTATGAACAAATCCCCCAGAGCCAGAAACATCTGCAAAGAAACATCTGCAAAGATGAATACTAGAATGACCCACATCTGTCTCTGCAGTCAGGCTTGCTGGTACTTTGCAACAGATCTTTTCTCTTTAGAAGTTTTTGGAAAGGAAAGGTAAAAGGAGCCTCCTAGAACACCATCTTGAAAATAGCTTTCTAGCAGTAATAGCCCTGGAAGTCATGCCAATAACAGGCCTTAAGACTAAACACAATTACAAGTTCGAAAGCCATATTATACCCTACCCCCCACCCCCAACAATCAAAAACTTGGCCCTCAGAATCTTCTGAAAGAAACGAGGAAAAGTTCTCAGAATTTTAGTGTTGTGTCTGAAGAATAAGAGTTGATTACGATCTCATCATCAAAAATAGAAAAGGACAAATGCAAGGGTAGTATACAAGAGTTGTACATCTTCTGATAACCCTGATTGCATTTTCACTCACCACATATTTACAATTAATACATCTGTGTGAGATGATTCCTTTAAGGAAATAGTTCATATACAATCACTAACTTCTTTTTCTAACCTAGCATGAGATGTTCAATGCCTTTTAGCTTATATGGGGCAGGGTGGAGTAGGGATATTTTCTTAGACTGATATTTTCTTCAGAGAGTTCTGTGTGTAGAGTACCAATTTGGCTGAACATTATATATATAAAACTTGCCATATGCTTCTTTCCGAGCTCCTGAAAAAATAGAAAATAAGATTTGGAGCTATGATGCAGCATCAGCCCTGTAAGTATTCAGTCATATAGTCTGATCAATGTTTAAGATTCTGTAAACACTCAGTACAACCATCTGAGAGTTATGTGTTGTTGTGTGGTCTTACTTCATCACAGCTGTAACAAGTTGCACTTATAAGTTATATTTTTGTTTGTTTGTTGATTTGTTCTTTTCTACCTCAGCTCTAACTTTTCATTTAAAGCCAAATAAGGACATCAAATTAAAATAGTAACCAAAGAGATCAGACAGGAAATTCCAAAGTTAAGTTTCTCATTGTAATTTTAACTTTCCCATGATATGTGTTTCTGTACCAGTTAGCATCTAGCCTGTGTAGCCTTGTATGAAGAGCTTCTGACCTCAGTCACATTCATTTTATTTTTACTGAAAATATGAGAGGGAGCAATGAAGAATCAAAGCAGGCCAGAGATCAGTAGGCTGAAAAGCAAATGCTGAAGGACAGGGTAACAGGACACACGCAAACATGGAGACTGGAAAAGGAAACAAGGCGCAGATGGACTTCTGTTAGTGACTGTGCAACTGTATTTCAGGATTTCTTAAATGCAAGTTTTCATGTACTTCTTTTCAAATATCTGCTAAACAACAATTTGAACCACATTATTATTTTTTTATTTACATAGAACTAGAGCGTTTGGTTCTTTGATTTCACCCCTTGCTTATAAATCCTCTGACCAGTCATTAACTGCTTGTAAAGCCCTGGCACCTCATATATTGTCACTTAATCATGTTATGCTACAGTGGGCTTCCGAGGAGGCAGAAATCCTACACAAAAACACTTATAAAGAAAGCCAAGGCAGACAGCCTGACTAAGCCAGTAAGAATAAAAATTGTTGCTGACAAGGGAATAGAATTGACAACTAAAGCTTTCTGAACCAAAGGGGAAAATGAATAGCCAAGACATTTGAATTGTTGAAGGAAAGGATGTTTCAGATCTAGGCAAGGGGAGGAACAGAGCATAAAACTGGAAATAGAAGATTAACCACTAAGCCTGCTCAGAATGAATCATAAAGAGAGAAAAGGGATTATTAGCCCAAGGAATCCAGGCAGGAAGGGCCCAGGGCAAAGCTTCTGGTGCATCCTGCCTTCATGTCTAAGATGTTGAGAACTGTACCCTGATGGAAGATGGGCCTCACTGGTGTCCAAGACATGAGGGAATAAGAAAGGACTAGAGAAAAATGTATTTAATTACAGGGCACTACTACATTTAAAAAAAAAATTGTGATCATCTTCATGATAATACTCAATGCCATTGAAGATGTGGTAAAACTAGTACCCTCAATATTAGGAGGAGCAGCAGCATTGATATAATCCCTTTGAAAAAAACCTAAATAATATGTATTGAGAGCCATAAAACTGCTGTTAGCTTTATTTTTTTAAAAAAGATTGTATTTATTTACTTGAGAGAGAGAGACAGTGAGTGAGAGAGAACACAAGCAAGGGAAGTGGCAGAGGGAGAGGGAAAAGCAGGCTTCCAGCTGAGCAGGGATCCTAATGTGGGGCTTGATCCCAGGTCCTGACCTAAGTCAAAGGCAGGCGCTTAACTGACAGAGCCACCCATGCTCCCTGCTGTTAGCTTTAATACAGAATTTTCTTATTAGGTCATTTATTCTAAAGAAATACCTTAGGATATAGAAATATGGAAATTAAATATAGAAACTATAAAAAAATCTCTACCCAGTGAAATATTCAAGATAATACTATATATAAAGTTCAAAAAAAGAAGAAACAATATCCAAGAATAAAAGTCAATTTAAATATAATATTGTCTACACACTCAATGAAGTAAAAATCATAGAAATCATGATTATTGAAATGACTCCTGAATACATAGCAACCTCTATGAAGTATTCCTGTCAAATATATACACATATAGTTGAACTGGAATCTAATCAAGCTTTTAGATAAAACTTCCAATTTATCGGAAATACCAGGTTGAGAAGAACAATTTAAACTGTTCATAAGTAAGCAATACAGAACCACATTCAACTACCTAGTTTCCTCACTAGTTCAGTGACTTGGAAGCAAGCAGGGAAGATGTTAACACTCTAGAGGCTGCTGTCTAATAGACGTTTCAGCTATGATGGAAACATTCTGTATCTGCCCTCTCCAACATGGTCATCATTAGACCTGTGGAACTGTTGAGTACGTGAAACATGCCTAGCATGACTTATGATCTGAATTTCTTCATCTCACTTAACTTTAATTAACTTAAATTTAAAAATTCTCTTGTGGCTAGCAGCTACCATGTTGGATGACACAGCTTTAGATTTAAAAGATTTAAGAGACACATAATCCTATCAATGTATGGATCTTGGATCCTGAAGCAAACAAACCAATTTGAGATGACTTGGGTCTTTGGGGGAAATTCGAGTATGTCCCAAGTTAGATGTTAATTTTGTCAATTGTGTTAAAGGTATAGTGGTCATGTGAAAAATTATTTATTTTAGAAACCCATGCTGAAATGTTTAGGGGTGAAATGGCAGAACGTCACAATGTGGGCTTTGCTTTAAAATGCTTCCGGCAAAGAAAGAAAAAAGAGAGAGATGAAGCAAGGGTGACAACATGTGGATAATTGCTTAATCTGGGTGAGGGGTATGTAGCGTTTATCACATTTTCCTCTTTTCTGTGTGTATGGGTATATGTGTGTTCTGCTTGAAATATTTTCATAATAACAATTTCTAAATTCATAATTACATGGAAAATGCTTATAAATAATGGAAAAGCAGAATATAAACTTGCCCCATCAGCATTAATTTTTTTGAACTTTTGAGTAGATTTTTTTAAAATCAGTTAAGCTCACAGCAAAATTGAGCAGACGTTACAAGGAGTTCTAAGGTACCCTTTGCCCCTACACTCACATGATTCCCCACTATCAGTATCTGCACCTGAACGATACCCTTGTTACGGTCAATGAATCTACACTGACATATTACCAGCAAAGTCCATAACTCACATTAGGTTCACACTTGGACACTCTGTGGGTTTGGATAAATCTAGGATAACATGTATCATACATAGGGTCATATAGAGGAGTTTCTCTGCCCTAAAAATCCTCTGTTCTCCACCTATTTATTCCTCCCTGCCCCCGGCCCCTGGCAGCTACTGATCTTTTAACTCTAAAAGTAAATCTTCTTACCCATCTTTTAACTGGAAAAGTTTTGCCTTTCCCAGAATGTCCTATAACATGTAGCCTTTCAGATTGGCTTCTGTCACTTAGTAATATGCATTTAAGTTTCCTCCATGTCTTTTTTATTGCTTGATAGTAAAGGGGAGGAAGACATTTTTCTTTTTCCTTTTTCTTTTTTGTATTGGAGATTTATTTTTATTTATTTTCTTTTTTAATTTAAATTCAATTACGTAACATATATGGTATTATTAGTTTCAGAGGTAGAGTTCAGGACTATACCCATTGAACTAGTAATGAGCTAAAGTTGTTTGTTTGTTTGTTTTTAAGGTTTTATTTCTTAGAGAGAGAGTGCACATGAGGGCGAGAGAGAGAGAGAGAGAGAGAGAAGAAAGCACACAGGAGCAGGGGTGAAGGAGAAGCAGACTCCACGCTGAGTAGGGAGCCTTGCACAAGGTTCCCCTCCATCCCAGAACCCCCCATCATGACCTGAGCTGAAGGCAGCCACTTAATCGAATGAGCCACCCAGGCGCCCCATGAGCTAAAGTATTGATACTGAGTTACAAGCAATGCATTAAGATATTCACATTTGCAAATGATTTTATTTACATTTCAGTGAAGAGATAGAATACATTCAACAAGCTAGGAAATGCTTACAGGAGTATTTTCAGCATGCTTAAGTAAACACCCATGAAGTATGGCAGCAAAACAAATAGTTTGAGAATCACTATTATTAACACATACACATACCCATCCATGTCCATATACAAAGAGACCAGATGGAAACATACCCTAGAGTTTATTCCGTAACAGTGGTTTTGTTCATGTGGTTGAACTAAATAAGGAATAGAAAATTTTTTGTAATCTGGTTATGTTACTTTTAAATTGCAATTAAAAATGACATTTAAAATAAGCTTTTAAAAAGTTAGATGAGGTTTGGTATATAGAATTATTCTTAATTGACCCCCGCAACTTTTATTGCCAAGACACAAATCTATTTCTGCACAAACCACTGCCTTTTTTTTTTTTTTTTTTAAGAATTTATTTCTTTATTTGACAGAGAGAAATCACAAGTAGGCAGAGGCAGGCAGAGAGAGAGAGGAGGAAGCAGGCTCCCGGCTGAGCAGAGAGCCCGATGTGGGACTTGATCCCAGGACCCCAGGATCATGACCTGAGCCAAAAGGCAGAGGCTTAACCCACTAAGCCACCCAGGTGGCCCAGACCACTGCCTTTTAAAGTTTTCAGAGGCAAGTGAATAGAATAGAATAAGACCATTCACAAATTTGCAAATGTACTGTAATGTGAAGAGAAATTTTTTTAAAAGATTTAATTTATTTGACACAGAGAGAGAGAGAACAAGCAGGGGGAGTAGCATGCAGAGGGAGAGGGAGAAGCAGGTTCCCTGCTGAACAGCTGGCCCAATGTGGGGCTCCATCCCTGGACCCTGGGACCATGACCTGACTGAAGGCAGACGCTTAATGACCGAGCCACCCAGGCACTCCTATGAAGAAAAATTTCAATGTAACATATAGAAAAGGAGTAATTTATATTATCTTAGAAGTTAAATAAATTTCTCTTTTCTTCTTATTTCATTGGTAATTGTTAATATTGTTTAATAATTAATGCTAATATTTAATATTGACTATTTCCTCTTTATACAACATATATTTAACATAGGCATTGTTTTAAGCACTTTACATATAGAAATTCTCACAACAACGCTTTGTGATATGGGATATTACTGTTCTCCTTTTGAAGCTGGTGAAATTCAGACACAAAGAAGTTAAGTGACTTGTCTAAGACCACTCAGCCAGTAAATAGTGGAGTCAGGATTTAAACCCAGGAATTCTACTTCCAAGTCCCGCCTTTAAGCACTATGCTATGCTAGTTTAGGTAATAATCTCAATTCCCTTTGTCCATAGGCAAGTGAGAATTGTCTCTCACTGCAAAATGCATCCCTCTTCAGGCAGACCAGGGAGCTAAGGACCTTCCAGCACCTTATGAAAAGAAAAGGCAGGTTGGGTCAAAGAAAGGGACATTAGCTTGCCGTTCTCTAACTTACATCTGAACCGATTTCCTACCCAGCCCTTGGGAACTAAACCTCCCCTTCATGGACAATGAGTCCTCCTCATATTCTCACGCTCAGTGAGCCTAAGTCGTCAGGATGGCAGGTCAATTCACATGAGCCAGCAGAGCAGACCATCTCCTTGAACATGCTCACACTGTGGTGTGTTCCGAATCAAAGTACCAATTTTACACCCCATCATGCAATAGATATTTTTACATGTAGTGCCTTCATTCAGTCTCCCTGAACAGTAGGGGTTTTGCCCGGCTAATTTTCTCAATAACAAAGGTTAGTCTTTTTAAAAGACATTATTTTTTTTAAGATTTTTATTTATTTATTTGAAAGAGAGTGAGAACTAGAGTGGGGAGGGTCGGATCAAGAAGCCGACTCCCCACTAAGTGGGCAGCTGAGGTGAGACTCCATCCCACTGTACTCCGGGATCATGACCTGAGCGGAAGGCAGTCGCTCAGCCAACTGAGCCACCTAGACGCCCAAAAAGATGTTACTATTTTTTTTTTAAGATGTTACTTTTTAAGTACATCTTTCTAACCAATAATCAGCAGAGACTGCCTTGTCAGACCAAGTATGTGGAAGAGAATATAATCTTATCTCACTGTAAAGGTCATCGTATAATACCATGTGTGGAACAACAGCCCTTTATCACCCCTCAGGCTATGGAGACCGGAGGGTTCTTGGGTCCTCTGTTGCATGCTCTTGGGCAGCTGTGCTTTTGAATTTCCACAGCCGTCTCTGATGATAGTTTTCTGGCGTCCTGAATGGAGTTCATCAGTTGTCCTATCAGTTGCTGACCTTGTCCTTTCTCCAGCCATCATTCACCTCCTTGTAATTTCCAGCCTCAAATTTGCCGTGGTTTTGGAAACCATGTATTCACTCACACCACGGTGAATTTGTGATACATGAGGCTGTCTGTGAATGTCTAAGTGTACGTATACATACCTCTTTCCACAAAGAATTTGTGACAGCTTTTCTCAGTTATGCAGTTTAAAAGGTAATGATCTTTCAGTGAATTGGAATAAAAGGAAAATAAGAATTAAGAAAATAACAAAGCCAAGACTAGTAACACACACAGACTGCATCCCCTGTAATTGCTGGCCCCAGGAAACAAAGAGAGCTCTAGGCTTCTGGGAAGTCACAGCAAAGAAGAAAAGGTGATCAATGCTCAGAAAATTAAAACAAGCCAGCTCTTCAGGAAAATTCCTGACACTCCTGACATGAAGACCTACGCGAATTTTTTTTGTGATGTTCATAAAAAGGACAGTATAAGATAGAATACTTAGCATCTTCAATGGCATTCTGACAATAGCTAGTGTTAGACATTCCCAAATAGTTTCTTTAAAAATCCCTTAATATAAGCCAAAAGCAAATATCCAAGAAAAATAAATATGCAAAGTAAAGTGAAAGCAATCAGACTGAGGAACGATGAGAGTCTCAGTAAGCCAAATGCACAAACTTTAATACATGAAGTTTGTGATAACTATTTTCCTTGATGGAAGGCGGCTGGCACATATTTCCTAATCGATGGCCATGTTCCAGATATGTAGGTTTATAAGCATTTATACGTATCTTATGGGGAAATCTATTTCTTTTAGGGACTATCTCTTTAGAAACCACTAGAGACTGCTGGCCATTAGCTTTAGGTAGTTCTCAATTCCAGCCTTGTTGCTATCATTATTTTATGAGAAGGGACAAAGAAATCTTATCATGTACGTACTCCTTATGATCTTCAGCTTCCAAACCTTCAATAAAAAGATAAGACTGCCTCATTTTTAATGGAAATTCCTAAATCTGTAAATTAGCAAAGTGAATTGAATAAAGACATACTCTAATTCACACACTAACTTGGAGATATTCTTTCATTATGAGCCCTTCTCTGAAGTGAATTTAATCAAAGTTTATTCAGTGACTTTCAAAGCAAATCCACCAGCTCACATTACCCTCCATTTAGGTCCCTAACAACAGGATTTGAGGACTGTTCCTCACTTTAATTCTTTAGCTATGCAATGCCTGCTGTATGTAGAGAATGTTTGCAAGTTTGGATTCTCTGAACAACACAATGAATTCCCTCTACCAGACCACAACACAATTGCTCGGCTATCAAGGAAAGCTTTTTTATCCTGCTGAGTTCAAAGTTCAAAATTTATTTCTTAGCTTAATGCAATGCTAGTGCAAGTGTGTTTAATATATTCATTCTAAATGCCATCAGAGGATGGTGGTGTCAACATTTTGGCTTTGTTTGGACAGCTTTTGTGCAAGCGCAAACACTGAGTGTATGAAATCTAATGAGATTAGGCGCTTACTGCACAATTAAAGGCAGGCGACTAGACTTCAAAGACATTACCGCAGTGCAAATCCCTTACTATATTTCTTGGGCCATTTCAGCAAACTGAAGTTTGAGAATCACCTTTACCAAAAGATTTTCTTCATAGCAACCCTTTATTAGAAGATTTGATATTAAATACCTCCTAAAGAGTACATGTTTTTTAGTTGTTGTTGTTGGTTTTTTTTATCATCATTAAAGAACACTATAATTAAGGAGGATGAAATTGAATCAAGACAAATAAGAATTAACCAACAGCTCTTTCAGGTCCAGAGTTAAACATGAATCCTTTAAAGGTTGTGGATTTTGAGTGTGGTATTGCATTGTTTTTGCAAAAATATAGAAAACAACAAAAGAAATTAGACCTCATCACAACATAATAATGAATCTTCTGATTTTTTTTCACATAATTAAAATAATAAGGGCTTACTATGTCCCAGGCACTGTTCTAAGTGATTTGTGCATATTAAATTAATGACAACCACAACCTTATGAGACTGCTAATATTATTAGTCTTAATTTACAGATTAGAAAACTGAAGCTTACTGAAATTAAACTGTGGTTTATTAAACTAGAATAAGAGACCCAGGAGAGAGTATAGATACATGCTAAAAAATTGAGCTAAGAACCTTGTTTCTAATCACAAGCATTTTTCACTTCAAACAAGAGATACAAAGGACCTGCCAAAGAAAGGACAATAAACAAACCCATATCACCTAAGAGTCCTGGACATAAACCAGATTATAAAAAGGGACATGCAAGCTTCATTATGGCACTCCAGCGATAACACGGTTAGGAAGAAGGAAAAAATCAGAGAACGACTATAAGCCTTCCCACTTGCAGGGAAAACAGATGAAAGACAGAGGGATGGATGGAAGAGGGTGCTACTGCAGAGGTCCCCAATCTAACAAACCCAGCAACCAAGTGTCTAGAACTGTCAATGGTAGTAAGAGGCTAGTTGGAAAAAATGTCTCGAGAAAATAATAACTTCAGTGTGGGAATATGACTTTTACAAACTATTTTACAAAATAGTTATTGAGGGGCCTCTGGGTGGCTCAGTCACTCAAGTGTCCAACTCTTGGTTTTGGCTGAGGTCATGATCTCAATGAGGTCATAAGATAGAGCCCATGTTGGGCTTCACACCCAGAGCTTAAGATTCTCTCTCTCTCTCCCTCTGCCCCTCCCCCTTTTGTTCTGTCTCTCAGAGAAATAAATAAATAAGTCATTAAAAAACAAAAATTGAAAATACATCTTTAAAGAATAAAAATTAAAAATAAAATATAATAGTTTTGACCATTTTTTACCTACTAAATTGATAATTGATGCAACCTAAGGTTTTGAGATATTCAGGTAGGGAGGCTTCTGATAACAGTATGCTCCGTTGGACATATGCCTGGTACAATAGGAACTGCATATATGGATTTATGTCTCATCTAGACACAGCTGATAATCCAAAGCTAAGTCAGAGGTTGCATTTCTGAAAGTAGAGGATGTCCAGCCATACTCACAAAGAGAGAAGGAAGTCAGCAACGTGTGAGAATAAATAAGAAACAGTACCATGACTAACATTAGGCCAGAAATAATTGAATTTTTGGAGTCAAAATCAGAAGCAAAAACTTTAGGTACAGATAAAAGATGACCATAGTATAAATGATTTCTGTCAAATGGCAGATTGCAGGGACTGGGGATACAGAGAATGCATGGTAAGGAAATATGGCTATAAAATGTGTATATACATTCCATCAGCTTACTCATGTAAGAAAAAAGATGCTTTTTTTTTCTTTTTTAATAGAATGACATCATAAATAAAAAGGAGTGAAGACCCCTTGGTACTTTCCTGAAGACAAAAGAGACCCACGTATTTTACCAGCAAGAAAAAGAAATAGATAATGACACAACAGAGAATACCCAAGAGCAAAGGGTAAGAGCACAGGATCTATTCACATGAGACAGGAGAACCCTCACCTACAAAATAATCAAAGCCCTACAATGGATGGAAATCCTGGTAGATGACTAAGGTTCTACAGGAGGAGAACTATTTCTGCTCATTGTAACTTCATGGTTCAGAAATTTTAAGAAACAATTCTGATAGTTTTCAGTAAGAAAATTCTGCCCTGATCCTCAGGCAATCATGTTCACAGAAATATTATGATTGCTAATGTCCACTAGGAAATCTTGTTCCTGTGTGCATATAAACATCTGTAGACTGTTCAGATAGAGAGTGGAGGGAATAAAGTCTTAACAGTCTTCCTGCATGTGGTGGGATTAGCCTCTGTTAGAAGATCAAGAGTTTAAGAAGCCATTGAAAGTTGTAAAAATTCAGGGAAGTTGCTTCAAGAGAAACTCATAAACGACAAACAGTAAATGATGTATCAGTACCCAGAAAGACAGACGCTGTGCTAGATAATATATCAAATCATCAAACTTTATTTCTAACATTTCTTATCCCCACCTCACATTACTTACATTCTGTCACATGTATGTACCCACACACAGATCCTTACAGGGCAGAGATTTCATATTCATACATCTGCTTCTCAAAAGATCTGGCAGTGTCTTGCACATGGCAGACAGTTAATAAAACTATTAGATGAATGGGGTGACCTTCTAAAAGGTTACAGGCTTTGATAGTTAGAATTTATAACATAAGTTTAAAAATATATTAAATGACTTATGAAATGAGAATAATAATAACTAACATTTGTAGAGTACTTACTATAGGCTCTATTTTTACACAGATTACCTTTTTTTTATTAAAGATTTTATTTCTTTCTTCATCAGAGAGAGAGAGAGAGAGCACAACTAGGTAGAGTGGCAGAGAGAGAGGGAGAAGCAGTCTCCCCACTGAGCAAGGAGCCCGATGCGGTACTCTATCAGAGGACACCAGGATCACGACCTGAGCCAAAGGCAGACACTTAACCGACCAAGCCACCCAGATATCCCTTACAAAGATTGTCTAATTTAATTGTCATAATAATCCTAAAAGGTAGAGACTACCATTATTGCCATTTTACAGATGAGAGAAATGAGGCTTCAAGAGGTTCATGGTAGTACAAGGGTTCAAACTTGATGTTTTTCTCAAAACCATTAGTTATATAAAATGCCCAGACAAATGCCAGGCTTCTGTGAGACTGTACACAAGGCAGACACTATAGTACAACATGGGTCTCAGTACAACACCCAGCCTGCAACCTGGCATACGTAACAACCACGCAACAACATAACAACCTCTGAAGCACTCCACCTATTTCCTTACCTGCATGGTAAGAAATTGGATGAGATCTTTAAAGGAGCTTCCAGGTCTGAACTTCTACAGCGTTAGACCTATTCTCAATAATGGAATTAAAGGTGGTTAGAATTCCTGCATCATTTTAGTTGGCTAATGCCCAAGAGGACTGATAATCATAGTATTTGTAAAATGGAAAGGGATTTATAAAAGTGTAAAAGGCTTTGGGAAGTTAGTCACCGGTCTTAGAATTTGTCTTCAATCTCAGGCAACTATTCATGTCACCAAGAGACAATAAAAAAGCAAACATAAAGCAAAAACTCTACAACATTTTCTTTCTTTCTTTTTTTTTTAATTTGTCTTAGCTAACCACATGCAATAGAAGTAGCCAGATAAGTTAGTATTTAATGTTATTCTTGCCACACTCTCTGGAGTGAGACACTAACAAATGAAATAAAACTGAGTGTTCTGATAGCAAGTATGAGTACCATGTCCCCAAACCACTGTATGGATTCAATGATGCAACTTTACAGTTTCTCTAACAAAAAAGCATACCTTTTTAAAGAATGAGGGATTCAAATGACAATGAAATTTTATTTTATTTCATTTTAAAATATTTAATTTATTTTAGAGAGAGAGAGAGAGAGTGTATGTGTGTGTGTGTGTGTGTGTGTGTGAGCAGGGAGAGGGGCAAAGGGAGAGAGAGAATCCCAAACAGACTCCCTGCTCAGCATAGAGCCTGATGTGGGGCTTGATCCCAGGACCCTGAGATGGTGACTTGAGCCACGACCAAGAGTCGGACACCTAGCTGATCAAGTCACCCAAGTGCCCCAATAATGGATTTTTAAAACATAACATCAAACACCTATGAAGCTACATCTTCCTGGCCACAAGAAGGCAGAGGTACAATATGCTATCCCCTAAGTATAAAATGATCTTGTTTATACCTGGATAGGTATAATAATATATATCACTCTTGGGCTAGTCAGAGACCACTGCATTTTCATGTGAAAAGAAATGGATGGGTGGATTCTGTTTAGTGTGTGCAAAGAAAAAAAGTCTTCTTCAGATATAGAACTGCTCCCAAAGACAAAGTTCTTTGCTCCTAATGAGAACAAAGAATTTTAACTGTACCATAGTTTTGGTGTTCCCTTATAGCAACTCCCTATATACAGATTACACCTAAAGTGTATTAAAGTATATTGTCATCAACTAAGAAACTGTTATCCTTGTTTCTCTCCTTTTGGCCCCCCAAATAACTTAGTCTGGCCCAAACCTCCAGGATTGCAGCAATTACTCTTTCAGGAATTCCAAAGTCTAGTTAAAACTATAGATTACTTTTCCTGCTCATTAATAGAAGAGGAAATCCTGTCCTTCAGTCAAAGCCACAGAAAAGTATTTGGTGAATCACCATAAAATACAGAAAATATGTAATGACTTCTCATCTTCAGAAATTGCATAGCACTTCTCTTGCAGTTCAACCCATAGGAGACTGTTTGCAGAAGAGAATAAGAACAAGAGGTAAATTTTCTCAAGTTAGCAGATGGGAAGCAGGGAGGGTGCACAACATTCCTCTGTGTGTGGGTATGTGTGTGTGTTAATTTAAAGGAAGTCTCACTTTCACAGGAAAACCACCCGCGGTAGTAACAATGATGACTCTGACCCGCCAGGTTGGCAGTTGGGTGAAGATTCTTGGGAAACCAGTCTCTGTGGTTCACCTCACTGCCTGATAATGACAGGCCCCTGCCTTACCCTCAACCCTGAGAAAGAAAAAAAATCAACACTAAAAATAAGAAAAGGGGAGTAATGTCCTTGCCAATGCTAGTAGCCAAGAGGCCTAGAAAGAGGCCACTGGATACCCTACTATTTATTGCCCATTTCCACCCATAGGAAGCTGGGCTGAGCTCTTGCCAAAGGGAAAGAAAAGATAAAAATGTTCTCCATCCTTCCTGTTTACATTAATAGAACAGAGTCACGTATATCATTTCAACTCTATTATTTTCCCCTTCTACATAGAGCAGTTTTTTAGGTCAAAGGTTTTAAGAATTTTAAATTATATCTTCAACTTTTATACCCCTACCTTTCATCTCTCTTTTGCCTTCTTCTGTTACTCAACTGAAATTTATGGAAATAAAAGACTGTTTTAATCATCTTATCTAAGGGGCAATGTTTTCTTATTTTAATGGACATGAGTTAAACAATGAGAAGTTTCCTTAGCCTGATATTCCAGAGTGAACCAGCTATTTATTGAGATTGAGTTTACACATAAGAAAATAAAACAAAACAAAACTTCTTCCCACAGGGAAAATAAGGTCAAATTCCTAAGATAAGAAACCATAATAAATTTAACTTTACTGCAGAAGCCAGTGGTTTGAGGAAAGCTCAAACCCAATCCCCAGTCCACTAACTCATTACATCTTTAAAACAAAGAAAAGAAACACTATTTTTGATATACAATTATTTGTGTACTTCTCAGAGAGGGAATTTTACCAGATGAAAGGGTTCCCCTAAAATCAAAAGAACCTGATTTATAGCTTGTAAAGCCTGCAAAGAGATGGGGTGCTGTTGTAGAGGATTTTTTTTTTTAACTTTTTGTATACACACTTGAACTTGCTCCCCATGCCCTTCCTCCAGTCTCGGGACTAAGCATCACAGTCTTCTCTCCGTCGGGTCAGTTGCTGCCAAACTTCCAGACCCCTGCTTCCTGGAGGCTTTCAGCACTCTGTTCCCTCAGCCCAGATAGGACTTTCCTCCGCCCTTACCCACTCCCTTTGCCTCTCCAACCCTATCTTGTTTTTCTTGTTTTGGTCTAAATGTCACTTCCTCAGGAAATTCTTCTCTAAATTCCCAGTCTGTATTAAATCCCATCCTCCTGCTGCCCTCACCCCCACTCCCCATTATTTGCTCTCATGCCCTTATGTTTCATAGCCCTTAAGACATTTGTGATAAATTAGTTCTCTGTGTAATCATATATTTAATGCTATGTAATTTTTATGTAATGCCTGCCTTCTGCACTTAATAAACTCCAACACAGCAGGGGACGTATCATTCTCGTTGCTGCTTGCGCGTAATGTAAATACTCAAAGAACCGCTCTGAATGAGTGACTGAAGATTGGCACGAAATATTCCTTACTATTCTATCCATATCATTTTTTATTTTCTGGGAACCCTAGAGAATAGAACTAGGGATATTTCATCAGAAATCATCCTATCTGAAGCAAAAGCATTAAAAAAAAGGAAAACAGTCTGTGAATCTCTGATCTACCAAGAAAGAATGGCAAGTAAAGTAAACCTTGCCAAACAGAGGGCTGGTGATTGGGATAGATGATAAAGCTAGAAAGGCCAGCTGAGGGTGAGAGGGCCAGATTATTCAGACTTCAGTATATTACAAACAATCAAAATCATTTGCATAATAAAGTGATGTGATTAAGTTGTGAGATTATTTCAGAGGCAAAATGCAATATTGACTCAAGGGTAGAGGTTGGTTGAAGGCAGTAACCAATCCAGAAACTAAAACAGTCCAGTTTTGATGCAAATATGACCTCAATTATTATGGCGGGAGTGGAAACAGGACAGACTAGATTATGAGATCAAGAAAGAAGGTTTGATAAGACTGGGTGAGAGAGGAGAACTCGAAATTCTTACAGACGTCAAATCCGGTGGAATGGAGTCCTAAAGAGAATGGAGTCATAAAGAGGTCCTCCTTCTGTTCTCAGTTCTCTGGATGACCTTGAACAGATCACTTAACCTGTTCAGCTTCATCTTCTTCATCTCCAAAATGGAAATATTCGGCCAGATGATCAGCAACATTTAGCATTCTCTGAATTTGGCTATTCACGGAAACCAGGGAGTCGGCAAGGGTCAGGGGTTGGGCAGACAAAAGAATGTGTTTCCTGTTGTACATGTCGAGCTGGAGATAAAGTCAGACAACCAGAGAAAGATCGCCAGCAGGCACTAGGAACACAGGACAGGTGAGGTGAACCTCAGAGAAATGCAGGGCGGGGATGCAGATTTGAGAGTGGAGGGGCCTCAAGGCTTAGCTGAAGTGATGGGCATGAAATAAAATAGCAAAGGGAGATTGTGAAGAAACAGGAGAGAGTCCCTGGCTCAGATCCTCTCCAGTGCAGAGAAGCCCAACCTCAGGTCCCTTGTGGCTGAACATCTCCCCTGAGGGTAAAGGGATTCATTTCCATTCTGATCCCATTGTACATTTGCACCTTCTTTCATTTGGACTGGGGGCGGAGTCACTGGTAAGCAAGGTGGGAATCGAAGGTGCTAAGAACTTGCATTCCCTATTGGTTCCCGTGGCAAGTAGAAGACCCCTGGAGTCTTGTGGCAAAGGCAAAAAGACTCTGTGGTCTCTAGTGGTCCCCACTAAAGAGATGTTCAGTTTGGATGCCCTCCCTCTCCGGGTGTTCCCCTTCCCGGACCACTGCGGAATCCCCCAGAGGCCACCCAAACCCAGGTGGAACAGCAGAGAGCCCAGCATCGGTGTAATGCTTCAGTGACAGTCCTGGGAAGGGAACCCTGGTCCTCTGCCTTTCCATCTAATTCTCTTTCCCAGTGATCAGCCCACCTATGAAAAGCATATGTGCTACACCTTTAAAATTCCCTTTGCCCTTAACTGTGAATAGTGTTTCATTGTCCACTGTCATCCTACCAGAGAGGGAGCTTTGTGCAGTTGGACAAAACTCGCACCCTTGAGCAGCCGAGAGCTCAGTTTCCTCCAGTGATCCGCAGGCAGGCGAACACTGCCAAGGGCATGATTGTATATCGGTTCTCCTTGAATTGCATATAGGAATATTGTTGCTATGTGGCCTGAGCCAAACAATCCGAGTCACCTGACATCCTCCATCCAACATTTAGGAGTCATCAAACTTAATTTCCCCTTTGTGCAATAAAACACCAAGAGGAAGCTTTAATAGATTGTATTATGTAACGGTTCTATAAAAATAGCAGGCCAGCACTGGAGCACTTCCTTCCTGGGGCCCAGTAACCTATGCTGAAAGGATACACACTGGTTGCCCCGGCAACCATGAGAGATGACACTAGGGAAAAAAACAGCAACAAAAGGGCCATTTTTTGGCTCCGTCAAATGAGGTCTGGCTTCAAGCTTGTGATACAGTGAATACAGACAGTCCAGCAAAGAGAGAGGAACCAGTTAGCGATTCTACTCAGGCACCAGTAGCCCTGCAAACTGCCCCTGCTTTCAGTTTTTCCCCCACTTTGTTTTTTTTTTTAAAGAGGGGGGATAAAAAAGGCCTTTCCCTAGTAATTTCATTTTTAATTTGAAAAAGCAAAATCGTTGATGAGAGTTGAACTGGGGCAATCGGTAAATAACGTTTATTCTATTTTTTTCTTTCTCTCCTGAGGAGCTCAAAAAATAATTTTGGTTACATGCAATTGTCTTTTGTTTTCTCCTGGTATGTTTGCAATCTGATTACGCAGGAAGCCACTGGTTTAATGGCAATAACCTTTATAAACAACCTCTAAATAAAAAAATAAATCAGGGACACTCAAGCAATAACTCATTTTAAAAGTGAATAATAACCATTTCTGGGATCCTTCCTCACAGCAGACATCAAAGGACTTTGTTTTAATAGACTATAATCTCTTCTCTCCTGCTGTCCTGAATTAGAACCCCTACATTTTATTATCATCATTACCATCATTATTACTGCCTCACAAAACAGACTGCCATTTTAATTTCAGAAAACTGGTTTTCCCAATACGCTGAGAAGAGTGACAGAAGGTTCCTAAGTTCCTGACTTGCCCCTAAATGTTTTCCTTCTTCTAAGAGGAAATGGGCCCTCAAGCATATACAAACATGATTTGGAACCTCTGGAAAAAATAAAACCAAGGATGAATCAAATGGGATTTAGTTCAGATCTCTAACACAGAGCCACATCAATAGTTCTTTCAAAGTGATTCTTGAAATCAGTGCTCATAAATATGTAATACAGTTTTTATCCAAAAGACCTGTTTAAATCCTCATACAGTAAATGATTTATTTCAAGATTAAGTACTCTGCACAAAGCAGGCACCCTCTGATGGAGTGGGAATAAAATCCGGGGAAGCAAGTGCTAAAGCATTATGTAAATGTAAACTGCTGGGATTATGATTATCTTGTGAGCTGGTATGTTTGCAGAAAGAAAGCCAAAAAAAACTAACTCTGTATTCTTCAGAAAAATGTCTTCTATCTGTCCTGTCTCTTTGGGCTCTGATCCTATCTCTCGCTGCCCCGCATTACTTCATTCAAATCCTCACAGCTTCTTGTAATCATGTGCCTGCTTGGCAATTCTCTAATATTAAGACTGTCTTCACAGACTGAAGGAAAGTGGAGATTTAGAAATTATTCACTTATTTTTATCAGTGTATGTTGCCAAGCTTAAGATTCTTGTCTCTGAAGAGTTCCATTTAAGGCAAAAGTCCAGCCTCTGCCATAAAGTCAGTCAAGCCATCTCTCTATACCACATCTGGTTCTCCCGCAGATGGATTTAGAGATAGATTAATCCTTAAACATCAGATGCTGTTGAAACACAAAACATCCTTTATTATCAAAGTTACAAACTTCAGGCTTAAGTCCTTTAAGGCCTAGTACCCTGTATCTCCAGAGAAAACATACCCAGAATGCATGTGCCTTAAAGTTACTTAGCCTTATTTTCCTTTTGTGCTAAGGGTTTTGAAATCAACAGGATTAAGCTGCAGATAGTTGGGTGTTATCCAGATCTTTATTTTGACTCTAAAAAAGGACTGAAGAAGGCTTTGATGAAATGGACAGAGTGTTAGCATTCAATAGGAGCTCAACTCCAGGGGAGAAGCCGGTCTTCAAGGAATACAACAGTGTACCTTGCTTGGTTTTTTTGGTCTGTGATTTCAATTTACTGACACTTAAAAGTACATGGCACAAAATAAAGTGTACAGGGGTTATGAAGCTTGGCATGTGTCATTAAATCTATAAATCCTTTGCAGTTATTGAAGAAATACTAAATAAAATTAAACGAGGGTAAGTATTTCCCAAGCTTCAAGTTCTCAATTTAGCATCTCATCTAATTGGTTCCTGAGTGGACTATGTCAATATGAATAATGATGTTAATCAACTGTATGACCATTCCATTGAGAGGTTACAAAAGAGACAGTATGGTACATATATTTCTATAGGAGAAACAGTACATAATAACGTATGAGATAAAGTCCCAGAACTGACCAAAGCTTGCTGTTCCTCCTTGAAGGAACTCACAGTCTAGATTGGGGTTTAACACATAAACTTATACAAAGATAACTACCACTACTAGGGACTTGGTAAAGACTAAAGAAATACCACAGGGTAACAGATGCCAAGGGAGCTTTTTGGATAACAGAGATCTCTGCAGTCTGGACACCCCAGAGAAGGCTTCACGGGGGAGCCAGAACGGAGACTATCTTGAGAAAACAGATAGAATTTAAGCGAATAAAGAGAAGGGAGATTGAGAAGGAAGAAGGCAAAACCAAAGGCAGTCCAGATGCTACCAGCCACAGCACATTCAGAGTGCTGTAGGTAAACCAAGTGTTTGGAGGTGAAAATAGCAGGCATGGAGGAGAGAGGCTGGAAGAGAGAAAGGCAGGGAATGGTATTTGGATTTATAAGAAAGAAAATGTAGATAATTCAACATGTAATATGGAGTTACAAGGAAATCTAGCCATCACTTTCATGTGATTTGGGGCAAGACTCAATCTCTGCTTGCCTCAATTTCCTTGCCTATAAAGTGAAGATCATAATATAGTAATGACATCAACATACAGTGCATTAAATGGATATAAGATGTCACATTATCCAGGGCCCCCAGTTTACATTTTAATTTCATTTAATATCCTATTTCTATGTTGATTTATTCACTCTCAAGTTGTGACATCCATTTGGTGAGACTAGATTCCCCCAACCCAGCCATGGCTATGTCCTTTTTAAAAGATCAACTGAGGGGCATCTAGGTGGCTCAGATAGTTAAGCATCTGCCTTTGGTTCAAGTCATGATCTCCAGGTCCTGGGATCCAGCCCCATGTCGGGCTCCCAGCTCAGCAGGGAGTCTGCTTCTCCTTCTCCATCTGCCTCTGCCTCTGCCTCTCCCACTGCTTGTGCTCTCTCTCAAATGAATAAACAAAATATAAAGAGAAAAGAAAAAAAAAGATCAATTGAGGGGAAGGGGGAAAAAATCAGTTGAAGAGTTAAAGTCAGTATACTCTCCCCACTGGTCAGTAGGAGAGAAGAGGCCCAGCCAGAGTAGGGCTATGTCCAAATTAAGTCAGTCCCCTGAGGAGATCACACAATTTACCCACTGACATGCTCATCCAAGGGCAGCCATGAGGAGAAAAGTGTCATGGGGTCAGATCAGAGGGTACCCCCACTGGTCCCTTCTTCTCCCCATACCAGACAGCCTTCTGACTTACTGTTTGAGGTTCTGATCAAATGCATCAAAGGTAGTGGGTGCCTGAAAAGTGGACTCCAGTTTTGCATTCTCCTGGAATGGCTCTGACAGCAGCAGGAGTGACTCACTTTCCAACTTTGGCCCTCTGTCAAGAGCCCCACAACACAAGAGTCCCTTTGCCCATTTCTTCCAGAGCATCTTGGTTTTTAGTAATGCCTCTCTCATCCCTGTTGCACATCAAGCCATAGACTCATGGAACTGCTTACTTGTGACCCACTTCATTTTGTTTACTTAAAGACTGTTTTCGTGACTTTTAGAAAGCCATGCTTGCATCTGGGATTTGTAATTCTAAGTCAGAGAAAGACAGTTGTTATGTATTGTTTAAAATTTGTTTAATAAAAAGGAATTTCTTTGAAAACATCAGGCCAAGCTTATGATGTAAATTTACTGTCTGTAAATTTACAGTGTAGTGACAGAAACTATAACACAGTATGCTAATTGATCAGTGTTGTAAGAAACATTCACTACAGCAATGAAAGAGTATATGGTGTTTTGTTTAAAAGACCTTAATTCAAGATGAGAAATAAGATGTTTTTCATTTGGGAAATTTTCCCTTTTCTGTTTTTTTTTCTTTTTTATCCATCTATATTTACTAACTTTACTATAACAAATATAAATGTCTTATATAATTAGAAGTGAAAAATCAAATCATATGACTTCCGATGAGCCAGCAGGTGATTTTCAACTGAAAATTTCATCTCTCAACACCAAAGATCTTTTCTGCAGTTCTTGCTAGATCTAGAAAGATGACCTCAGGTGTGTTCCTAAGGGTGAGCAAGCAGAGGTCTAATACGATAGACTCACCCTTTTCTGATCCATTTAACATCTTGTTGCTTAAGGCTAATCAGAAATTAATCCCAGCTTCAGACTCCAGTCCTTTAGAAAAGGAGAGGTGAAGGTGAAGCTTTAGAGGAACACTTTTCTTAATGCCACCAAGTTCATAGTTCACATTCCCATATGAGCTCAGGGAAACAGACAGCAGGTCCTTTCAGAGACCCTGCCATGGTTTTGTGTTACATAAATTCTACCTAAGACTTTCCTTAGTACAAAGCAAATCTGGGGACTTGAAAGCTACTTTGCTCCCTAGCATCAGGAGAAAAGCCACTTGGAGCAGTATTCTAATCACCTATTCAGTAAAACATTACTAAAGATCTATGCTGATTGCTAGGAAAGGAGGGCAGAGAATACATCCCCACTCTGCCTCCAAGGATCCAGGCCACAAAAGGACAAATAAAACTTGAAACTGTACCCTACCGTAAGAAAATTGTCCAATGACACAAGCACAGCATGGCCATCATTACTGCCTTTCCCTGATGTTTCTGGGCTACAGTCTTCTGAGCATTTTATAGGATTATTCTTCCCTAGTCCTTTGAAGTTAGCTGTGGCCAGGTGATTTGCTTTGGTTAATGAAATGTGAGATAAAATGATGGGCATCACTACCAAATAGAAGCTTTAAGAACACAGTTGGGGCACCTGGATGGCTCAGCTGGCTAAGCATTCAACTCTTGATTTAGGCTTAGGTGATGATCTCAGGGTCATGGGATCGAGCCCTGTGTTGGGCTCTTCACTGAGCCAAGAAGGCTGGCTAAGATTCTCTCTCTTTCCCTCTGCTCTTCCCGTGCCCACACTGTGATGTCTTTCTCTCTCTCTCTCTCTCAAAAAAAAAAAGAACTAACAGAAGATTCACTACATCTCCTTCCTCCTGCCACAGTGACCTGTGTTATTTCAGTTAGCAAAGGCTCTGGCAACCTTGAATATGAACAATGTTAAAAGAGAGTTGTGCCAGCTTGAGATGGACATGTAGTGTGGGAAAGAAATAAAATTTTCTAGTTTTAAGGCAGTAACAATTTGGGGTTGACTTTTCCTGCAACATAAACTAACATCCTAATTAATATACAGGAAATCCACACATGTTATGTTCTACACTCTTATTATCTCTATTCTACAACTAAAGGCACTGAGTCATAAGAAAAAAAGCTCATCCATGGTAGGTCAAATGGGGGATCGTTACACCTATACTCATTTTATATTTAAAGAAACTGAGTCTTATTTAAAATGACCTCCTAAGGTCACACAGACAGTAAGTAAAAGGCTCAGTACTCAAACCTGTTCTCTTTGCATAATGCCTTGCAGTAAAGGGTTGTGGCCAAACCCTTGGTTTAGCAAGGGGTGGCCTAAGTGGAAAAGATTGCCTCCCCTCAGAGCTAATAGGGGCAGCTTTCAGAGAAGAAGTGGGATCTGCTGTGGGCTCAGGATGGTCAAGTTTGTTAAGAATGAAAGGGCTAGGGGTGCCTGGTGGCTCAGTGGGTTAAAGCCTCTGCCTTCCGCTCAGGTCATGATCCCAGAGTCCTGGGATGGAGCCCCAGGTCATTGGGCTCTCTGCTCAGCAGGGGGACTGCTTCCGCCTCTCTCTCTCTCTGTCTGCCTCTCTGCCTATTTGTGCTGTCTGTCAAATAAATAAATAAAATCTTTAAAAATAATAAAAATAAATTTAAAAAAAAATAAAAAGAATGAAAGGGCTAGAAAAACAGCATTACACACAGGTGGAAGTATAGGAAGACCATTGGGCAACACTGGATCCAGATCCAGATAGAGTGGTAGTGGTAGGGGATTCAGAAAAGGCAGACTGGGGACAGTTTATATAAATCCATAAATGTCATTCTTAGGAGTTTTAGCTGCAGGCAACTGGGAGACATCAGATGTCTTAATGAATATGGTGGTTCAGCATATTAATTTAGCCACATCTCTCAGCAGAGACCAGAGTCAACAGAGACCAATTAGCTATTTCAGTGATAAGGTTTAAGGGCTTGAATAGCATTTTAGCCTTTGCAATAGATGGGAGAAGATCAATGTAATACAGCACATGAAAGAAGAATTCTAGAACTAAGTTCACTGATTGGCAGAGGAGAGGCAGACAGTAATGGGTATGCAAATATCTGTGTTAGGTAGAATGCTGCTCTATAATTGTGCCCATGGGGAATCTGCAAAACCTGATATTACAGGTTTGACAAATATTATCTAATTTACTCACAGCCAAGACTCAGGAATTCTAGAAAAATTAACTAGTGGTATAGTCAGGAAGGCATGGGTTTTCATAAAAGATTAGCTTGCCCTTACTACTTAACTGACCTTGGGAAATTTGGTTTAACCTTTAAAAATCTCAGTAATACCAGGGTGCCTGGGTGGCTCAGCATTTAAGTGTCTGCCTTTCGGCTCTGGGCATGATCCCAGGGTCCTGGGATGGAGCCCTGCATCCGGCTTTCTGGCTTTCTGCTCAGCAGGGAGCCTGCTTCCCTTCCTCTCAGGGCTTAGACTTTAAAAATTAAATTAACCATAAGAGAGCTTCAAGATAGATGATTAAGCTACAATGAGTTATTTCTAAAAAAAAAAAAAAAAAAAAAGGACCTCACGTGCTGACAATAAAACTCTGGTGACAATTGATGACTACTCTTATGACAGGAAGGTCTTTGAAAATTCATCAAAAGTGAAAGGATTGGGGCACCTGGGTGGCTCAGTGAGTTAAAGCCTCTGCCTTCAGCTCAGGTCATGATCCCAGGGTCCTGGGATGGAGCCCCCCATTGGGCTCTCTGCTCAGCAGGGAGCCTGCTTCCCTTCCTCTCTCTCTCTGCCTGCCTCTCTGCCTACTCGTGATCTCTGTCTGTCAAATAAATAAATAAAATCTAAAATAAATTGTAGTTTAATGAGGCTTCCCTGTAGTTCATCTTCATTGAGCTTATTATAAAAGAACATCTGCAAAACTCTGACCTTCAAGAATCCAACTGTTCTCATGTCTGTCATGTTAGTTGTTTATCACAAGTATAACATGTTTTCCACAAAAGTTAACTACAATAAAATTGATTATTCTATAACAACTAAGAAAAGGAATAGCAAAAAATAAAATCTTAGCAGGAAAAAACATTCTATCTGTCTAATAGCATTAATATTAATAAAGCATGCAAGAAGGAAACCAGAAAATAACTTGCTAATTAGAATTGCTTCCAAGTAAGTATTTTCCAAAGGATATCATAGGCTTCAGTCATGACTGGTTCTTAAATTATATATATTTACAAGCACTGTGGTATTTTTTTAAAGTTTACCAATAACCTAAAAAGCTCTGGGCACATATACAAAAAAATAATTTTTAAAATGCCACAACTAAATTAGATTCTGTGGTAAAAAAAAATCTAAACCTTGAACTACCCCATAAAAGAGGAGGAAAGAAAATAACCCAGCTGGATAGCCACAGAATGCCAAACCATAACTATATACTTTTGTCCCATGCCCTGAATGCCAAGGAACTTGGGATGAAAACAACCACAAGTAACCGTCGTGCCACCTTCTACCTTACATAGCCACACTGTTGGCAGACAAAACCCTACACACAGTGTTCCAGCAATAATCATATGTGAAAGTCTGATCGACCACTTCTTCAAACAGAGGAATGACATATAGGCTTTAACCCATCTTTTCTGATGAGAGAGTCAAGGTCCAGATCTGAAACCACACCCTAGCCACTTCCTATCCTCAAACACACTGGCCAGCGAAACCTTTGGGAAATGGGCCAAATGGCGATGGAAACCCTACAACTTCAATTTCCTTCACTTCTCATCCAGTCATTTACCAGAACTGTAACCAAGTAGCAAAATGCACTGCTTTGAGTTCCAGCTTTTTTTTTTTTCTTTCTTTCTCCCTATCCTTTGGTAGAGATGCTCAGGAGCAGTCAAATCTCCAAGAGGCAGGGAGCCAGATAGTAACCGTAAGCCGTGCTGGCTAATCTCCCTCAAATAATGAAGAGATAGCTGTGGCTCCTGGAGGAAGCCAAGAAGGCAAAGTACATAGGATCCTATAAGAACAGCTGAGCTGCAGCTCCCACAAGAGGCAAAACCTTTTGTGGAGGAGATCAGGTTGTAGGACGGGATAGCCAATAAGACACATGCATTCTAAATGCCTCTAGTCCTTGCATTTATTTTTTGTAATGCCTAGAGTCCCTTTAAATATCAGATCATAAAGCATGGTGTGACACATTTCATCAAAGTCGCCTGGGACAGAGGATACAGAAAAGTAGAGGACTGGAGAAGCACAATGAAGAAACTTCAGTAGTGGACAACCTTTTACGTCTACTTTTCCAAAGTATAAGAGAAAAATTGCTACTTGGTTAGTACTTGATTTATATCATAATAAATAATAATAATGTCAATAAAGCTCTAACAGGGCCCTTCGCTTGGATAGACAGTCAGTAAATGAAATCAACTGGATTTATTCATTCCACAACACTGACTGAGAACCTACCATCTGCTGGGCAGTCTGTTGGACCCGTGGATTAAAGAGATTAAAAAACCTATTCTTGCCTTCAGGGATCTGTTTAGCCCCATGATGATAAAGGTCATCCAGAGCAAAACCATGCCAGAAACATACTAAGAGTATTAAAATGGCCAAACTCCAAGACTGTGTGAAATTCAATGTGGAAATGCTTCTGAACAGGGCAAAGGAAACACCATCATAGCACTGTCTTACAGTTGTACATCCTAGCATACAAAAACCATGGTTTTGTTGATTAACATTTCTGATGGTCAACTAGAACCATTTGCTTTCATATTTCGTGATACTACACTACTTCAGAACCAGGAGGAACCTAGAAACATTGACTCCTCCTTTTAGAAATGAGGCTCTGAGAAGTAGAGTAACACACCCAATCTCAAGTGCATATTAACACATGGAGTGCAAAATAAGGAAGAGAATGAGGGAGGGAGAAAGGAGGGGAAATAAGTATTATTTGCTGAGGGCTGACTATTTTGCCAGACATTATTTTTTTTTTTTTTAATTTATTTGTCAGAGAGAGAGGGGGAGAGAGAGAGAGAGAGTAGGCACAGGCAGACAGAGTGGCAGGCAGAGGCAGAGGGAGAAGCAGGCTCCCTGCCGAGCAAGGAACCCGATGTGGGACTCGATCCCAGGATGCTGGGATCATGACCTGAGCCGAAGGCAGCCGCTTAACCAACTGAGCCACCCAGGCGTCCCTTGCCAGACATTATTATTAAGCTATCAACATCTAATGCTTATAACAAAATATAGCAAAGTTACCTCTACTTTACAGATGAGGAAACTGAGGCTCAGACAGGTTAAGTGACTGGCCCAAAGCCACACGGCTAATAAAGAGGAAAGCCTGTTCGTTCAACACCTCACAATGGTATCACAGACCCCTTCATCAGCGCTGCTCTTTTTACAACGACCTCTTTGGAACAGAAGTCGGCTCCCCCTCCTTGGTGGGCTCTTAATTGGAGCTGACTGAATCTTCAGGACCAGTGTGATGTTAAAAAAAAAAAAAAGAAGAAGAAGAAGAAGCAGAAGAAAAGAGAAAAGGAAGGGAGGGAGAGAGGGAGGGAGGGAAAAAGGAAGGAAGGAAGGAAAAGGAAAACACATTCACTAACAGTTCAGGATCCTTCCTAATCTAGGAAAGCTGATATTGCTCAGATAACTTCTCCCCCTCACGGTATGCTTCACAGGGTTTTCCACAGAGGTCTAATTTTCATTTTCACAATAAACCTCAATATTCACCATGTGCTAGTAGTTAGCTTCCAAACCTTAAAATAATCAATCTCTATCATATTATTGTTCCTCGGCTGCCAGAAATCTCTTCAGAGGCCTTATTGGAAATGTTAGTGACCCTTCAAAATGCCGACTGGCATCATTCTCGAGCTGTTCTGTCACATCATCTCTAGCACCATCCTCCACCAAGGCATCCAGGAGGAAGTCTTTGCTACACGTGTAGGATTAGCTACAGATGAGTGGCTGTAATCTATTTAAGAGGTCTGTGTAAATGCAGAAAGGAAATCACTGTAAACTCCATTCCCTCAAGACAAAGTCTGTTTACAGGAACTATTGATTAAAAATATTAAAACAACTCCCTCCCACGCTGGTGGTGCCTATTTTTCAGTGATTACAGTCACCAATAAAAGTGGTGGTTAAAATATACTTAAAATAGGTACCACATTTACATTTGAAAATACTTTCAGCAGAGCAGGAAATGTTGAATTGTTTTGAGGGCAGTTAAAAAAAAAAAAGCACAGAGCGATTTCTCACCTTAACTGCCATAAATGAGACTGCATCACGACAATGCTTTTTAATTTACCAAACGGTAGAAAGAATGGAGAAATTAAAAGTCAATTATCCAGATTCCTAAACATGTCCTGCAGTCACCAGCTAATTGTTTAAGCTTCCACTTCCTTTTGTCTGTGTGTTGGGTTTGAAGGGAGGAGGAAAAGAGAAAGGGAACACATAGAAAACAGATGTGGAAATAAATATTTATCAACACAAAATCTTGGCAAGCCTTGATCTTTATATCGCCCTCACACCACGTTTTCCAAGTTTTCGCGTTTCCCCAAGCCCCAAAGAATTCAAAGCTAGAAAAGAAGATAAAAACCTTTTCTAGGTTTTCCACAGAGTTAGGGAAGCTTCGTTGGAAAATGCTGATGCCTCCCTCTTAATCTAATATGAATAAATGGTTTTGACCCAAGGAATGTCTGCCAGAGAATGGGAGAAATAAAAGGTTCATTTAGCTGGTTTGTCCCGTCCTTGGACTTCCAGGCAGAATAAACAGCACCTTGCGACAAAGGCGGGCCACGGGCTGGCAGAGCTCCAGGCAGACACTGGGGGATGCAGTCTGTTTATCAGACAGCACATTGTCTTAACCAGGATGTGGTCGGCCTTTGTAACAAGAAGTATGCAAATGAGTTGCCCAGAGACCCAACACCCTGCCCCCCCCCCACGATGCCTCCCCCCACACCCCGCCGCCCCCACTGGTTCCTTCAGTAGACACAAGCTAATGGTGGCTGTCCTGAGAACAGAGCAGAGTGCTGCAGAGAGACAAGGGAAAAAGGAAGCATCCAGAATTAACCAGATTAGCCCTACAGAACTTTTCAAGAAACACACCACAAAGAAGACAACTCCAAACCACGCTGCTTCAAGAGGGGAAAAAAAAATTGTTTTAAATAGCATCGCATATTTTTTAATGCTCAAAAACTAAAAGAATTTTTAATCTGGCTCATTTAGTCTCAGCGCAAGCAAATGAAACAAGGCTTTAAAATGCTCCAGTTTCTCGAAGGAATACTGCATATCCAGAGGATTCAGCAAAAATGTTGCGAGGAGTATCTCTATTAACTTCAAATATAAAATGGTGCTAATAGTGGTACCTACGATATTTGATGGCTGGGAGGATTGAGTGAGGTAGTGAATAGCAAACAACTTAGCACCATGCACGGCATATTATCTGTCTCAGAAAATGTTAGGGGGTTTTATATTATGCACATTATTGAACGATGCATCACAAAAGCACAAAGAATGAGAAAAGTACCAGAGGAGAAGAATAAGAGTGGGAGAGGCAATTAAGGAGAAGAAAGAACAGTACACCACTTGCCAGTTTAAAGAGTTTAATGAATTACTAGTTTGTATAGACTTTGGAGTCAGGCAGGCCTGACCTTACATAACACTGGGAAAATTCCATAATCCCCAGTCTCCGGGTTATTTTCCTGTCATATGAGTACAACATTTACTTCACAGGGCTATGAGAAGTGAATGAGACAACACATTAAAGTGACTAGCCCAGTGCCAGGCACATAGAAGCCACTCAATAGTGGCAATGATTAGTTTGTTTTATTTACACAATCCTATAGTTGGGCTCAAATTGACGCTTTGTAGCGGTGAGATATTAGGCAAATTACTTAACCTTTCTGGGCCTTAATTTTCTTAACAGTCAACCAGGGATAACACCTCCCTCACCAGGTTTGATGTGAAGATTAAATAAACTACAATGCCCTTAGATTAGCACTAAAAGCAGACTGGCCATTACTGGTGCTAATCGTAGCCCCATTTATTACTTGATGTGTACAGTTAATCTCACTTTACTGCTAAGTTCAGTGAGGCATGGGATGGCTAGCTGGCATACCTGTGATCAAATGGCCATTTCTGGCCATCAGAACTGCACTGGGTATGTTGAAAAACTTTCATATAATCCTAAGAACTGGCATTAATTATGCCTCATTATTTCAGGGATTTCTCCAAAGTAGGCAAATAATGGTTTTCTCAAGATGGTTGGTTCACTTTCTTCTAGTTCCCTCACAGCACCTGTCACCTGTGAAATAATTTTTCCCTTAGCCAGAATAGAAAGGAATAGGAATAGAAAGAATAGAAAACCAATATCAGAATCATTTCAGAAAAAAAAAAATCTGACAAATTTCAGTTACTAGGTATGTTCTATACTGAAAATGTTTCATCTGGCTACCTCCACATTTCTACAAGCATGATGCCAGATAACTTATAGAGCAAAGGATGGCCCAGCAAATACAGTCGTTCCCCTTTATCCACAGGCAGATACATTCTAAGACCCTCAGCGGATGCCTGACACCACAGGTAACACCAAATCCTGTGTGTACTCTGTTTTTTCCTACACATACATACATATGATAAAGTTTAATTTATAAATTAGCATAGTAAGAGATTAACACTAACTCATAACAAAAGAAATTATAACAATATAATGCAATAAAAGTTATGTGAATGTGGTCTCTCTCTCTCTAAATATCTTATTTTACTGTACTCCCCTTTCTTGAGATGATGTGACATGACAAAATGCTTATGTGATAAGATGAAGTGAGGTGAAAGGAGGTGTTCTGATGTAGCATGAGGTTACTACTGACCTTTTTTTTTTTTTTAGATTTTATTTTTAAGTAACCTCTACACCTGATGTGGCGCTTGACCTCACAACCCCGAGATCAAGAGTTGCATGCTCCATGGTCTGAGCCAGCCAGGCACCACCTGACTTTCTGATGATAGATCAGAAGGAGGGTCATCTGCTTCTGACCCAGTCATCGGTGGGGAACTGAAACCACAGAAAGAAAACCACAGATAAGGGGACTATTATATACTAATGAAGACATTTCAGGTTTTTCTGATATATATTAATACAAAAAGATTTGCACACTATAAATAAGATGCCTCATTTATATGCTTTCCTAGCAGCCCTCCCATACCTGTAATTTAAAACATATCATGCTTTGTCGTGATTTCTTTCATTTTCCCAAACTTCCTAACTATTGAGAATTTGAGAGGAGTGTCTCTGTCTTATTTGAATCTGTACTCCCTGTGACTAGCATGTAGCAGTGTGGGACCAGAAACCACTCTGCCTGGATTCAAATCCCACCTTTAAAATTCAATACCCATTGGGGCGCCTGGGTGGCTCAGTCAGTTAAGTGTCTCCCAGGGTCCTGGGATCAAGCCCTGCATCAGGCTCCCTGCTCAGTGGGGAGCCCATCTCTCCCTCTTCCTCCACCACTCCCCCCTGCATGTGCATGCTCTCTCTCTCTCTCTCTCTCTCTGTCTCGCATGTGTGCTCTATCTCAAATAAATAAGATCTTTAAAAAATAAAATAAAATTGAATAGCCATGTGACCCTGCATACATCACTGAAATTCTCTGTGCCTCAGTCCTTACAACTATAAAATTAGGGTAAAAAGAGTATCGGCCTCATGAGACTGCAATGAAGATTAAAGACTTAATACATGGCAAGGGCTTAGAATGGGACCATTTTGAAGATTCAGTAGTAGATGCTGTATTCTTTCATTACTACTATTATCATTATTAGTGATAACTGACAGACGTGTTCCTACTCGTGTACAGCTCACATATTATTGCTTGAGACAGATAAACAAATATATCAGTAAGAGTAATCAGGTAGCAATGTGCTCTGTGATGAACACAAAAAAGGGGACTATGATGAAATGCAGTTGGAAAACTATTTAGATTGGAGGGTCAGAGAAGGCCTCTGGTAAGGATGTGATAATTCAAAGTAATACCAGAAAGAAACCAGATTTAAGGAGCCATGGAGAAAGAACATTCCACAGACAGGGCAGACTAGCCCCAGAGCCGTAAGCAGGAAGGAGCTTGTCTGGTTCCAGAGCAGAAAGAATGCTGGTGTGGTTTGGCCAGAGTATAGTCAGTGAGGAAGAAAGGAGTAGGAGATGATGCTGCAGAGGTGGGCGTGAGCGAGAGAATACAGTCTATGTAAAATCAAGGAAAGAGTTTGAATTTCATTTCAGGTGTGGCGAGATGCCTTGGTCAAGTCTCACGAACTTACGATCTCAATCATATTTTGAAGTAATCACTCCGGCTGCTATGCAGTTTGGAATCAGGGAGATAAATTTGAAGGCTCTTGCATTATTACTGCAGACCAAAACAAAACAAACAGAAAGAAGATAGCTTATATGAGGATGGTAGAGGTGGAGACAAAAAGTAGATGGAGTTGAAGATAAAATTAACAGGATGTGCTGATGGGTCAACAATATAGGTCACTGAGGTAAATATACTTATTAACGGAACTAGATGTTCAGATTACATTGTACTTTCCTAAACTGGTGCTTTAGGTTTATCTCTAATTTAAACTCAGATAAGTCAGAAGTTCTAAAATGGACATAAAAAGGGATACAGCTATATTTAAAAAAAAAAAAAAATTCCAGTAAGTATGGAGGAAAGCTGAAAACTTCAGGGCTGGTGATCCTCTTCCCCCAGCAAGACCTGCAGGAAACTGCAAGTCCCTAGGGAAAACCCTTCTTACTGCCTAGTGCTTACCAATATGACATGGAGAAAACAGGCAATATGGATTGATAGAGGAAGGGGGCTAGGCTCCTGAACCTGGGGTAGTGGGTGACTCCTCAAAGTCTGTGTGGAGAATGAGAGGGACCCAGAAGTTCCCATGAGCCTTAGTGACGGGCCCAGAAGAACTAGACAGGCTGTTGCAGCAACAGAAACCCAGTGTGAGAGAAAGCAGAAACCACAGAATATAAATATTACTCAATCCAATGCCCATACACCCAAAAACCCAGAGACGATTAGTCCTACCTCAACACAGTCTCACAAAAGAGACTAGTAAGGACACAGAGAATGGTGACAAGTCCATGTCAGGTTATCCAGGTTATATAATCCCACCTCATATTCTAAGATGTCTCCTAGAGGAGATCCAAAAAACCTGAGCATTTACCCCAAAGAGCATAAGTAACCCTAAGGAAACTAGGACACAAGTAACTGGAAGGTTCTAATTTTCTTCCTTTCTAGCAGAGTAAAGGCTTATGAAGAAAATTAGCTCAAATATAAAAAATAAAGAAGCTACAACCTGAATAGACATATTCCCAAAGAAGACATATTGATGGCCAACAGACACATGAAAAGATGCTCAGCATCCCTTATTACCAGGGACACGCAAATCAAAACCACCATGAGACGTCACCTCAGACCTGTCAGAATGGCCAGTATCAGAAAGACAAGAAATAACAGGCATTGGTGAGGATATGGCAAAATGGGAGCACTTGTACATTGTTGACAAGAATGCAAACTGATACAGCCACTGTGGCAAACAGTATATAGAAGTTCCTCAAAAAATTAAAAATAGAATACCATGTGATCCAGTAATTCCAGTACTGGGTATTTAATCAAAGAAAATGAAAATGCTAATTCAAAAAGACATTGTCATCCCTATGTTTGCTGCAGCATAATTTATAAGAGCCAAGATATAGAAGCAACCCAAGTGTTCATTGATAGAGAAATAGAAAGAATTATAGAGAAAGAAGTAGAATTCTTTCTAATTAGAATTGATAGAGAAATAGAAAGAATTATAGAGAAAGAAATAGAAAGAATTATAAAGAAAATGTGCTGTGTGTATATATATATACCTATATATATATATACACACACACTCCATGGACTATTATTCAGACATAAAAATGAATGAGATCTTTCCATTTGTGACAACATGGATGGAGCTAGAGGGCACTAGACAGTGAAACTAGTCAGACAGCAAAAGATAAATACCATATGATTTCACTTACATGCGGAAGCTAAAAAACAATGAAACAAATGAACAAACAAACAGACTCATAAATACACAGAACAAACTGGTTGCCCCCAGAGGGGAGGGAGAAGGGAAACAAAGAGAACTGAGAGTACAAACTTCCAACAAATAAGTCACTGAGATGAAAAGTATAGCATAGGAAACATAGTCAATAACATTGTAATAAGATGATATGGTAACAGATGGTGACTACATAGATCGTAGTGAGCACTGAGTAATCTGTAGAATCATTGGATCAATATGTTGTACACCTAAAGTTAATATAACGTTGTATGTCAATTGTACTTCAACAATAAAATAATAAGTAATAAAATAATAAAAAATAATAAAATTAAAAGCTATGATTTTCTATGTTCATGTAATTTATAATTACTACATTTATAATATTATCATGAATGTTGATCACAGTAGTAATATTAAAATTGATTTGCAGAATTAAATTCAATTCCTTGATAAAACAAAGCGGAAAAAATGATAAAGAATACAATCCATGGGGATGCCTGGGTGGCTCAGTGGGTTAAAGCCTCTACCTTCGGCTCAGGTCATGATCCCAGGGTCCTGGGATGGAGCCCCACATCTGGCTCTCTGCTCAGCAGGGAGCCTGCTTCCCCCCACCCTTCTCTCTCTGCCTGCCTCTCTGCTTACTTGTGATCTCTCTCTGTCAAATAAATAAATAAAATCTTAAAAAAAAAAAAAAGCTGTATGTATAAAAAAAAAAGAACACAATCCATGATGAGATCATAATGGTCTTTATGCAGAAAATGGTTATATTAAAATTCATAATACACAGACTATAGGAAATACAAAGAATAGTATACTAAAACATAGTAAGAGACTTAATATCACAATATTAGTCCATGGAAAATCAATTTAGACAAAAAACAATTCAGAATGTTACATTTCAATTACATAATTGGTGAGTATGAACATAAAAGATATGTAGGACTTACTATCCTAATAAAAATAATGAACCTGCTTTACAAGAATTCATGGGATATTTATAACATTCTGAACATAAACAAAAAGAAACTAGAAATAGTACCACACATATTATCTGACTGACCTCCAGTGATATTAAACTATAAATAAAGAGGAAGCAAAGGAGAGAAGGACAAGGAGTGGAAGAAAGTCAATTTCTGGTTCAGTATCCACAAGTCAATCAATATGATACAATACATTAATAAAAGAAAGAACAAGAACCATATGATACTCTCAATAGATGCTGAAAAAGCACTTGACAAAGTACAGTATCCTTCCTAATCAAAACTATTCAAAGTGTAGGGATAGAGGGTACATTCCTCAATATCATCAAAGCCATCTATGAAAAACCCACAGCGAATATCATTCTCAATGGGGAAAAACTGAGAGCTTTTCCCCTAAGGTCAGGAACATGGCAGGGATGTCCACTATCACCACTGCTATTCAACATAGTACTAGAAGCCCTAGCCTCAGCAATCAGACAACAAAAAGAAACTGAAGGCATCCAAATTGGCAAAGAAGAAGTCAAACTCTCACTCTTTGCAGATGATATGATACTTTATGTGGAAAACCCAAAAGATTCCACTCCAAAACTGCTAGACATGTACAGGAATTCAGTAAACTGTCAGGATATAAAATCAACACACAGAAATCAGTTGCATTTCTATATACCAACAACAAGACAGAAGAAAGAGAAATTAAAGAGCCAATCCCATTTACAATCACTCCCTAAACCATAAGATACTTAGGAATAAACCTAACCAAAGAGGCAAAGAATCTGTACTCAGAAAACTATAAAGTACTCATGAAAGAAAGTGAAGAAGATGCAAAGAAATGGAAAAACGTTCCATGCTCCTGGATTGGAAGAACAAATATTGTGAAAATGTCTATGCTTACTAAAGCAATCTACACATTTAATGCAATCCCTATCAAAATCCTACCCATTTTTTCAAAGAAATGGAATAAATAATCCTAAAATTTATATGGAACCAGAAAAGACCTTGAATAGCCAAAGGTATATTGAAAAAGAAAGCCAAAGTTTGTGGCATCACACTTCAAGCTCTTTTACAAAGCTGTCATCATCAAGACAGTATGGTACTGGCACAAAAACAGACACATAGATCAACGGAAAAAAATAGAGAGCCCAGAAATAGACCGTCAACTCTATGGTCAACTAATCTTCGACAAAGCAAGAAAGAATGTCCAATGAAAATAAGACAGTCTCTTCAACAAATGGTATTAGGAAAATTGGACAGCCACACACAGAAGAATCAAACTGACCATTTCCTTACACCACACACAAAATAGACTCAAAATGGAGAAAAGACCTCAATATGAGACAGGAATCCATCAAAATCCTTGAGGAGAACACAGGCAGCAACCTATTCAACCTCAGCTGCAACAACATCTTCCTAGGAATATGGCCAAAGGCAAGGGATGCAAGGGCAAAAATGAGCTATTGGGACTTCATCAAGATCAAAATCCTTTGCACAGCAAAGGAAACAGTCAACAAAACAAAAAGACAACTGACAGAATGGGAGAATATATTAGCAAATGACATATCATATAAAGGGCTAGCATCTAAAATATATAAAGAACTTATCAAACTCAACACCCAAAGAACAAATAATCCAATCAAAAACTGGGCAGAAGACATGAACAGACATTTCTGCAAAGAAGACATCCAGATGGCCAACAGACACATGAAAAAATGCTCAATGTCACTCGGCATCAGGGAAATACAAATCAAAACCACAATGAGATACCACCTCAAACCAGTCAGAATAGCTAAAATTAACAAATCAGGAAACAACAGATGCTGGCGAGGACGCGGAGAAAGGGGGACCCTCGTACACTGTTGGTGGGAATGCAAGCTGGTGCAGCCACTCTGGAAAACAGCATGGAGGTTCCTCAAAAAGTTGAAACTAGAGCTATCCTATAACCCAGCAATCTCACTACTGGGTATTTACCCTAAAGATACAAATGTAGTGATCCAAAGGGGCACGTGCACCCAAATGTTTATAGCAGCAATGTTCACATAGACAAACTATGGAAAGAACCTAGATGTCCATCAACAGATGAATGGATAAAGGAGATGTGGTATATATATACAATGGAATACTATGCACCATCAAAAGAAATGAAATCTTGCCATTTGCAATGAGGTGGATAGAACTAGAGGGTATCATGCTGAGTGAAATAAGTCAATCAGAGAAAGACAATTATCATATGATCTCCCTGGTATGAGGAATTTGAGAGGCAGAGTTGGAGGGCTTGGGGGAAGGAAAAAAGGAAACAAGATGGGATCAGGAGGGAGACAAACCATAAGAAACTCTTAATCTCACAAAACAAACTGAGGGTTGCTGGGGGGAGGAGAAGTATAGAGAGAGTGGTGGTTGGGTTATGAACACTGGGGAGGGTATGTGTTATGGTAAATGCTGTGAAATGTATAAGCCTAACAATTCACAGATCTGTACCCCTAGGACAAATAATACATTATATGTTAATAAAAATAATAAATACATTTTTAAAAAGAAAAAAAAGAAAGTCAATCTCATGAAAATTAAGAAATTTACTTTTAATCAATACTTGAATCAAAGAGAAAATCAAAACCAAAATTTCAAAATATCTGCGAAATGATGAGATATATTATATATTTAAAAAATATGGGCCAAGCTAAATAGCTAAATTTAAAATCATAAACACATTATTAAATAAGAGAATGAAAATAAATCGAGCATTCAAGTCAATATTTAGAAAAAGAACAACAAAATAAAATTAAGGAAGTGTAAAAAGGAAGAAAAATATTATGCACTAGAAAAATAAAATTATGGGACCCTGAGTGGTTCAGTCAGTTAAGTGTCTGCCTTCAGCTCAGCTCATAATCCCAGGGTCCTGTGGTCAAGCCCCACATCGGGCTTGATCACTGGGGAGCCCTGCTTCTTCCTCTCTGCCCCTTTTCATATGTTTGTTTTTTCTCTCCCTCTCTCGCTCTCTCAATTCCTCACTCTGTCTCTCAAATAAATAAATAAAATCTTTTTAAAAATCTTTAAAAAAAGAAAATTATTTAATGATATTAGAATACCAAAATAAAATAAATAAGAGTATTAGTGATAAATGAATTCAAGAAGTGATTCTTTGAAATAATTAATGAAATAACAAACCATTAGCTGGCCCAACTTAGGGAAAAAAAGTTAACAAAATTACAAATAAGGAGAATTAGCCACAAATACAGAAGAATTTAAAGTGATCATAAAAGACAACTCAGATGAATATATTTTGATCTACCCTTTTGGGAATTGGTCTAAAACACTTCTTACATATTTTATTTCTTTATAGTGTCCATATTATCAATATCAAAAAAATGTTATAGCAAAGCAAAAGAGTTTTAACATCCATCAAGAAAGCCTTCAAGATCATTTAAATAAAACTTGTGTTTTTTGGATTACTGCTGTTGTCAGTGACAACTTTTTTTTTCTCAGAGCTTCTCTCACTGACTGCACTGTTTACCTCATGGTCATAACAACCACTGGGCTACATTTCTTAAGTGATTTTATTCTAAATATAGAATTCTCTAATAGGGGCTAAATCTTAGCATTAGCAGGAAATGATATGCTAAGTATATTCTCATGCCTTCAACCTCCCCAGAACTACTAGTCCAAAAAATTCCACCAATTTAGGCTAATTAAAGCTAAAAAGTGTCATGTGTGCTTTAAATGTCCGTCAATTTCCAGGTAATTATATGTGAAGGCAGGAATCCATCAGGATCCCTTTTTTTAGAATTAAATTCAGATGGGAAGTGAAGGAGTCAGGGGATGTTTGCAGATAATTAGTACCATTCCTATCTTTCTTGGCTGTTTATTTGACAGTAAAAGGTACACTTTTTGAAAGATACAGAAAGATGTTTTTCTGTTTCTCATCTCCATTCCATTTTGCCAACTGGGTCAATTTCATCATAAATTTATAAGGAACTGAGATTTCAAACTGAAGAAAGCAAATGCAGCCTAAAATATAAGAATCAACCCAGGCATCTGTAGAATGCTTTATAGCCTTCATAGTGCTTTCGCAGGTATCATCTCATTTCATTCTCATACTAGTTCCTGAGGTAACATCTTCATCACAGAAAGAGAAATCAAAGATTAGAGACTGAACGGGATCAGAATATGCCACCTCAAAATATCTCATTCTGTTATCAGGATTTTTAGCTGAAGACCATTAAGAAACAGCAGACACAGGAGAAACCCTCTGCCCTCCCACTTTTTTCGTAAAAGCAAAGCATAAATTTGCATTCCTGAAGGTATCTTCCTTCCCTTCTCCCATACCAGGAAGAGAATGGCTCTTAATCACCAGAGATGGCTTTTATCACTGGAGAAAGCACCCTTGAGTCTGCATAACAAATCTTACTAAAATAACCTTTGTCTTCCATTAGTTTCCCTCATATATTTACCTTCCCATAATTGACCACCTCTCAGAAGCCCAAATCCCTTCTCCTTTGTCTTATCACTTCTTCACAATTTATCACCCTTTGTTTAATGGCCTATAAGGTCTCAAACTTAACCACTTCTTCGAGCTTCCACTCCTATTCTGTGAAATTCCAGTGAGCATGCAGAATAAATCTTTTCTTCTATTAACCTGTCAGTTTAATTCACAAGCCCTTGTCACTAAACTTAACAGGAAAGAGAAAAAAATTTTTCCTCTCCTGCAAGACTAAAACACCTGCTATAAAACTGTACCTTGATCAGAATCAAGCAAATATACTGTACACAAAATTACTTTCTCCTCACATACTATAGCAGACATCACTAATTCATCAAGGTGTTCTCTCTTGCTGAGACCAAACATTCCGGAATCCTTCTCAACACAATTTTCCATGAAACAACTTTGCTATGCCTGTGCTACAACTTCCTAACAATATGCACAGTATATTGGTGGTTTTCACCCTTTGCTCCAGGAAGAACCCTGCTCGACAACAGAAAAGTATCTCTGAATCTCTTTTTCCGAGAATCTTTATCCATATAACTTTATTCTGAAGAATTTGGGGGATTTTTTTTAGGCACTTCTTAAAAATTTGGTGATACCTTCCACAAGCTCTCACCCAGAATCTGTAATAAAACCTTTTCCATAGGACTGGCATGAGGCAAATTCCTGAGCTACTTCTCTTTGAAAAATCACCCTTTTTCTTGGCTGACCATTCTGTGTTAGCCAGAGTACATTCTCTTGCTTTCTGGAGAAAGCTAATGTGGTCCAACAAAGATCCCTCATAGATAGAATTCTCTCTTGAGGACGTATCAATTTGCACACATTTTATAAGGTGTTCCTTAACATGCATATAATAATATGCATGTTAAGGTATAATAGTTAACCAGTCTCAACATCTACCTCTTTGTTGTCATACCAATTTTCTCAGCACAGAAAAATATAAGAACTGAGGGAAAAAAAAGTGAATCAGAACTAGAAACTACTAAATAGTCTCTTACTATAAAAATTGTTTTATCTTTACATGCACTACATCAAAAGGTCAAATTAAGTTCATATAACTTTTCCAATAATTTTTTATATGTTCTGATTATAGCTTTTATCCAATGAGTCCAAATAAAGTCGGCCTTTCACATTGTCTAATTTTCTTCAGCATCAATAATACATGGGCTAAACACAAAATTTGAAAAAATGAGGCAGTTGATTATTATTCTTAATGACCAGCATCTTCCAGAGAACACATACTAAGTTTGCTGCAAGTTCCAGAAAAGGCTTGTATTTTCAGTGTTATTGAAATAGAGGGGGAAAAAATGATACAGTAAAAGAGAGCAAATCACCACTCTTTTCTCCTCTTCAAAAGTATCTATCTGGGGAACGACTGGGTGGCTCAGTCAGTTAAGCCTCTGACTCTTGATTTCAGCTCAGCTCATGATCTCAGGCTCAGGATTGTAAGGTTGTGAGATCAAGAGCCTGTGTCAGGCTCCACTCAGGCTCAGTGAGGAGCCTGCTTCTCTCCCTCAACCACTGCCCGTCCCCCACCATGTTCTCATGTTTGTTTGAACGTGCATACTCACATACACACTCTCTCTCAAGTAAATAAATAAATCTTTTTTTTTTTTTTTTAAGTATCTATTTAGGGCTTCATTCACGTAGGACCCTATCTCTGATAGTCAATGATACAGAAAATTTGTGATAAGTTAATGGCTTATAATACTTCTTTGCCATGTAAAATACATGTATTTAAGGGGCACCTGGGTGGCTCAGTCGGTTAAGCAGTGGACTCTAGATTTCAGCTCAGGTCATGATCTCAGGGTCTTGAAATCAAACCCCATATCAGGCTAGGGACTCAGCGCTGAGTCTGCTGAAGATTCTCTCTCTCCCTCTCCCTCTGTCCCTCCCTCCACTCACTCTCTCTAAAATAAATAAAAATAAACCTTTTTTAAAAATAAGAAAAATAGAGGCACGTGGGTGGCTCAGTGGGTTAAAGCCTCTGCCTTCAGCTTAGGTCATGATCCCAGGGTCCTGGGATCAAACCCCACATTGGGCTCTCTGCTCGGCGGGGAGCCTGCTTCCCCTGCCTCTCTCTTTCTGTCTCTCTGCATACTTGTGATCTCTGTCTGTCAAATAAATAAATGAAATATTTAATAATAAATAAATAAATAGTAAAAACATAAACTAAAATACATGTATTTTAATAGGTCTTCCGCCAAAGAAGCAAGTTTTTCAAAAACTAAAGAAAAAATATAATACTGCAAAACAGTTTCAGCACCCCTAAAATCTTGCCCTATGTGTGGGTCTATCTATTCTAAAATTAGAACCTTGCTAGAGGCTAAAATGTAGAGCAACAATCAAATTCATGAACAATACTTCTGTTTAGCTTTCTATTATGAAGGATAATTGGAGTCAAAAACAAAGATAAAAATAAGCAGTTAAAATAGGACTGCAAGTCCACCCATCTCTTCAATTTTCAAAACAATGAGATTTTTATTTCATCTGTGATCACTAGGGGAAACTGGATGTTCAGACTTGAAAGTAGAAACACCAAAAATAGATCTGATAAAATTAGTCTTACTTCACCTTAGATTGGGTCAATCCTGTGATGCTAGAAAAAAAAATAATAATAATACAAAATAGAATAAATAAAATAAAAACATTTAAAGATATCCTTCTTTTCACAAGCTTTTAATCGTTTAACAAACATAAAGCATTAAAAAAGAGTCATGGTTTAGCTTAGAATGCGTTTGTCACCGGACATCATAGGATTTCTAAAACATTCTATAGGACCAACCAAATGTCCCCAAGAGGTGGTTGGATATTCAGAAGTGCTCAGGAGTTTGATTTTAATTTCAAGATTTTTTTTTTTTTTTGGTCATAGACTAATACAAAAAGAAAAAGCACAGTAAATAAAAAGAAGTTAATCCCTGTAGACGCTTAAAAAATTTAGGTACAACTAAAGAGTACACTTACAGAATCCAAAGAAAATCTATCTTGACATTCATCTCTATATATTATTAGTTTCCTCTTTTAAAAACTGGGCTTCTTCTGATAGGGGAATTGACCCTGAGTTGTGAGCCTCGTGGGCTGAAGCTTCCTTGTCTTCTTAAACTAAGGGTTAACTTAACTTTAACCCTAACTATATTATAAATTGCTGAATAGAGGTGAAATAAATGCTCATTATTCATGTTGATAATGATGTAGATGGTCACAATAATCTAGACCAGTGTTCAAAAATCTATGGAACCAAATCCAGCCTACTGCCCACTTTTGCAAACAACAACAAAAAGGTTTTGGAACACAGAATACTCCTCTGTTGCCATATTGTTTACAGCTGCTTTCATGCTATAAGAGCAGAGCTGAATAGTTGGGACAGAAATCATTGAGCCCCACAAGACATAGTATATTTGCCCAAAGTTCAACAACTCTTGATCTAAAAGATCCCTTAGGAGTCATTATATAGGTGGTCACGTCGTGAACAGTTTTCATGTATAAGATGTCACAATATAAAAATGTTCTTCACAACGTGGTGTTTTCTTGTGAATCTGTAAGTCTCAGCTTCATCCTTCCCCTTGTGTCTGAGGCCTTGATGATCTCTTTTTTAAATGACTCTTCTCTGTATCTGTGATTACTCACAAGAGAACAGGGACCTATGCCACTACAGGTTTTTCTTCCTTAGTAACCACAATATAATGAGTATCCATGGAAAGACAATGGTCAAAAGATTCTAATAGTGTATTAGAAGTAAACATTGGGTACCACAATTAAGCTTTCATTCTCATTTTAGATGAGGTATTTGACATAGCCTGTTAAGCAACCCTCTGTGACATACCTAAAGGATGTTACTTTAAAAACTGAACTAATGAAATAAAAGAAGAAATATGATATACAGTACTGCTATGATCAAAAAAGCTTGCATCTCTGCCTTAATTAACATTTCTATGCCAAATGAATGATGGTGGAACTAGAATAACACAAAACAGCCAAAAATGGATTGCTCAGAATTTCACAGTCAAATGCCAGACCAAGTAAAGGATAACATACATTGTCTCACAAGAAATCTTATCCCTAATGCATAGCAATTTTCCACATGGTATTTTGGAGTTGAAAAAATATATATATATTGATTTTATGGGATTAATAAATAGGTTTTCTTCTTTCTTCTGCAGTTGTTGTTCTGACATATAATGAGAATGATAGAAATTATTTTTCTTCCCTCAGAAAAGTTGGGAAATAGCAGAATTCTGAATCTGAAGAATCTTCATTCAATCTTCTGAACTGATCAGATGAAACTGAGACCCAAACCACTCAACGAGAAGCTAGAGACAGAAACTAAAATTCAGATCTTCTTGACTCTAATCAAAAATGCTTTACCCAACATCGTGACGGGTGAATTTACCTTCACCTCTTGGGGAGGTCAGTAGGTAAGTTACTTGGTGAAAAAACTCAAAGAGGAAGTTTTGTTATATCATATATTTCCTTTGTGGTGATGTAAGTTAAATTCTGGGCCCCCGAGGAAAACTTGTAGAAAAGGTCCCATCAGTCTTGATTAACTGCAGAAGAACTGAAGAGTAAACAGCTGTGCAATGAAAAGTCCTTCCCTGCCGCGCCCCCCACCCCCTCTTACACGGTTTGACCTCACTAAGAGGCAGGCACTGCTCCTGCAGCCTTAGTTCCGACCATCTGCCTTCGGAAAAACTTTTAGTGACTTTTTTGGTTATTGCCACTGCCCCTCCTGTTCCCTAGAGTGCACAGTAAAGACTAGATGCCTTCTGTATAATGACTGTGGTCAGCTATAAATACAAGGAAAATGAACAGGCACCATCTTGATGTCAAGCTAATTTTAGCTTAAGAGTTTCATTTTAAGTATGCCCAACCTAGACTGGGCACATCATGGTTCAGTCTAAGAAGTTTTAAAAATGGAAATTACAAAACCACAGCGCAGAACCCCAATCGTTCAGATGGTAGCAACCGTGATTGAGATGCTCTTGGTGATGTTGCCAAGAGGAGGCCTTTCAATGCACAGTGGCGAGCTCTTAAACCACATGGATAAATAGATTCGCTCATTGCTATGAGGTGAACAATGCACCCTATGTTGTGGCTTTGGCTTTGTTGTAATGAATGTAAATAGTTTCCCACCATTCAGATGTGGACAATGCTCTGTGTGTTACAGAACACATGCTGTGGGCAGGTGTGAAAAAAGGTTCCCTACCAACTTTTAGGCACCGTCTTCTCAATATTTTACCTTCGCTTTTAGCAGCAGCAGTATCTCTGACTACTGTTTTCAATCCACAGAACAGCTACAGAATATGTCTGAAGATTCCAGCCGGTTATTTTTCTTCAAATCTGGGTTTCAATCTTGGTTAATGTTTGCCCAGAAATATGTAATTGCGGACTTCCTCCTCATAAACTCTTCCAGAGTGCAGGCTGCCAGGCTCACTGACTTATTATTATCTCTTTGCCTTGGGGCTCACATAGGGTGTGCCCTCAGAGGCAGGAGAGATAACCTGCCCTCTGCCAGGAAGCCTGCATGGTTAGCAGCTGCAGAGAAGAGAAAACCCAGCTTGCATGTTTCCAATAATGTTTGCTTTTCTTCTCCTTTAATTAAAATTAAAATTACACAATTTTTCACTGGTTATTGATTAAAAATTCACACTTGCCTTTCGGATAATCCCTCACTTGCTCCGCTTGCTTTAGTCACTGAGATTTGGATGTACCCGCTCCCTCTGCCTCACCCAAGGCCCCTTCCTGGGGAACTTTTCTTTGTCCATCAAATGTCACATCTGTGAGGCCCTCCCTGCTTACACGCCTACCCCGTCCTCCGTGCAACGTAAGCACACACACAGAGACACGCAATTAGAGTTTACTGAAGCCTTCTGGATGCTACTCTCACACTTTGTCACATTTCTGTTACAAAATATCATGGTCTACCTGGGGCAAATAATATATTATGTGTTAATTTAAAAGAGAATTTTTTTTTTAATATATCAAGGTCTAGCTTCTCTTTTATTTAGCCATGTCCCTTTAGTTTCCTTCTTCCCTTCCTTGGCCAGACTGATCCTCTTACCGGTCTCTGTATTCAGTTATCTCACTCCTAGGATGAACTTAGTTTTTAAAAATGTTTGTATTAAGGTCTAATTTACACACATAAACTTCTCCCTTTTTAGTTCCCTGAGTTTTAACAAATGCACAGGCATGTAAACACCAGCACCATCCACGTATAGAGCGGCCCCCTTGCCCCATATACTCCCCCACTCTCCACATGGTCAGTCTGACCCCTCACCCCCCAGTGCCTGGAAACCACTGTTTTCTGTTCCTGTATATAGCTTTTGCATGTCATATAAATGAAACCACACAGTCTGTAGCCTTTTAAGTATGGTTTATTTCACTTAGCATTTTACATTTGAGTTTCTTCCACATTATGACTGTGGTGGTTCTTTCCTGCCACGTGGCTGAGGAATACTAATATATGAAGACACCAGTGTGTCTACCCATGTGCTGGTCCAGGGACATGGGGTGGTTTCTAGCTTGGGGCAATTGTGAATGAAGTGGCTATAAACTTCATATTCAGGTTTCTGTGTGAACACAGGCTTTTGTTTCATTCCGATAAATAAGTAGAACTGGGATTGCTGATTCATACGTTAAGTGTCTGTGTAACTTTATAAAAAACTGCTCGATTGTTTGCTAAAGTGGCCATTTCATTTCACCTTCTCAGCAGCTATCTATGAATTCCAGTTTCTCCACATCCTCACCAACATTTGATATTGTCTGTTTCTCTTATTTTAGCCACCCTAATAAGTATGTAGTGGCATCTCACTGTGCTTTAATTTGCATTTCCCCAGAGACTACTAATGTTGAGCATCTTTTAATGTGTTTCTTTGCCATCTGTACATCTTTGGAGAAAGGTCTACTCAAATATTTTGTTCATTTTCAAGGGTTGTTTGTTTTCTTCTTACAGAGTTTTAGAAGTTCTCTTTATAGTCTGGATATAAGTCTTTTATCAAATATGTGAATTGCAAATAATTTCCCTTAGTCTGTTTAATAAATATTCTGAATATTCAATTGAAAAATTTCAAAGAATTAAAATCTCAAATACAAAAAAAAATAGTTCTCTCAAAAAGAACTTATGAAATTTAAATCTACAAACGATATGGCTAATATATATCTTTACCTCTTCAGATGAGTCAACAAGATGCTTAAAATAAATATAATAAAAATTTGGTAGCAGTAAATCTAAATTTCTACTTGAAAACTCTTTAAGTGCAGCACCCGGGAAATTCGATCTAAGAGATATGCACATTCCCCAAATCACTAGGAAAAAAACTTAAATACTATTTTCTTTGAAAGAAAACCATAATAGAAAACATACACTACATGTATTTTTGCTAAGCAATCAGATATTATTCTTTCAAATAATTTTTATCATAGATATCCATAATTATTACAATAGTTATGTTTCTCTACCAAAAGAAGCCTGGTGGGTAAACTACTCAGTCCCGAAAACCTGCTCTTTACTCCCAGTGAAATCAGTCTGTTAAAAAGCATATTAAAGGATCACACAGTCAAGTTTTTGTGTGTGGACATGTATAGGAGATACTTTACTGTGAGAGCTGTGAGCCTGACGTTCCTCAGAGGATCTTCAGTTCTACAATGAATGTTCCACTGTTAATCCCTACTTGAAGGGAATTGTTTTACAGGAAGGGGAGGAATTTTATTACTGTTTCTACAAATGAAGTATTCTTACATTGAGTGAATATCTACTGGATCAAAAGATCCCCATATGGCATAAAATGTTGTATTTTTCAGACATATGTATTCTCAACCAATTATTAAGCATGTACTATTTGCCAATATTAGATATCACAGAAGAATCACTAGAGATGGGAATGGAATTCCTTCAAGTTAAGGAGACCAGAAAATATCACAAAATATTAGCAACAACAGTGTGATTATTAGGTAAAGACCAAAGACAGGACAGGGGAGAAAGATGGTGAAAGGAAAGGAAGCTAGCAATAAAGACTCATTTTTACCTTACAGACCAGTTATTTCTCTATTACCTATCAGAAAGCACCTCCAAATAGTATTCTAGTTACAACAGTTCATTGGCACAATGAGGTTCAGGTCTCATGATATGAAGTCAACTTCTTAATATTATGTTTTCACAATTCATTCTGGTTCTAAGATATGTAGAGATTTAGAAGAGGGATAAAACCAAAGACTAGCAGAGTCAGAAAAAAATTCACAGAGGAAGTGGGACATCCACTGAATTTTTAGCCATGGATAGATTTTGCTTAATGGGAAAGAGAGAAGAACAGTATGAAGGAACCAAAACAGCTGAAAGGGCCATTGTGGAATTTGTCATTCTTTGGGCCCCAGCATCTGATACCCCAACCCATCATCAAAGCCCAACGTGCCAGGTGTTTGCTCCCCAAGCTTCCTTCACTAGCACATAGCATAATCTCTACCAATTGGAATCACCTGTCACAGTCTTGAATGGCCATCTGGTGCTGTGTTGGGGAGAAGCAAGGAGAGTATGGCATGTATGGGGACTGTGGGAGCTGAATCCTTATCCCCAAAGCAGCCAAAGCAGAAGCTCAAGTTGCAGTGTCCGTGTCGGGGGGGCAGCCATGTGGTTAGCAGTGCAGAAGTGTCATTGCTAGTTCTGTTAAATGGTGTGACTTAACACACTGTTCCTGGGTACGTGACCCCAGAGCCCATAATCTTTCTAGAAATTCTACGAACTACCCGGTATCTTTTTAATAAGTTCCTTTTATGCTTACATCAGCTAACATTAGTTGTTCAGTAGTAATGGGCATTATATTGTAAGAACCTCTCTATCAATCCTCACGTCCCTATATAATGCATCAGTTAGTACTCTATCCCCCCCCCCTTTTTTTTCCAGCAGGTAGCATAGGGCAGGAGTCAAGGGCATGGCTCCAGAGTCTGATGGTCCTGTGAGCAAACCCCAGCTCCATATGAAAGCAAATTTACAGGGAAATCAGGACCCAGAGCAATCTGTATGACCACACCATACACTTCCATACCTATCTTGCCAATTAAGAGGTGCTTGTAGAATATGCATTTAAGGGTCCAAGATCTTTCCCATTCATAAGTGTCTTTAGAACCAATATAATTTTCTGCCTGTGAGTTTGACAACTAGAAGATAATAAAGAACAAACTCAGTGACCTCTGATACAACCCATACTTCTAAGCTCATTAAAACATGGCCCAGGTTTAGCACCCATTACCACATTGCATTTCTTCTAATGGTATTTAACTTCTTGTCTGCTACTTAACTTTTCACCAGTTGCCTCACAAATAAACCTGTCTCCTGGAGGACAAAGACAGTCTGTATCTTTGTATCCTACAATATCCCCAACACAGAGCTGGGCATGCAGAAGTTACACAATACATATTTCTTGAATGAAATAAAGCCTGTGGAAGCATCGCAGTCACCTTAGAATAAACTGAGTTGCATTCACATGTTGAAAAAAGTATTTCTTCTTATACTCATACCACCTCAGACACTTTCTTAGTCTAAATACACAGCAATAGAGAACTCATTTAACACGCACTGTGGTAGCCACGCATGAGATGTCTGGCAGCCTTGCATAATTGCTCTTTTAAAAACAAGGTAGCCACTTGGAAAGTGGCAATGCTACATTAAGCTTAAAAAACAGAATATAACAGTAAGTGTGTATATAGATGAACCCTGCTAGAGAACACAGTGTGATGAAAGCTTAAGGTAAAATGACTTGATGGCATCTTTTTCATTATTCAGATTTTCTTTTCATGTCTGAAAAACATGGAAATATCCTAAAGACTTTGTGTATATTTCCTTTAATTCCACAACAATAGTCGGTCCAATAAGTAAAAATTAAGAGGAAAATGCATATCTGAGGAATCTCACTCGAAGATACAGGCGAGTAGAGTACAGTAGATACTGTTTGTGTCCTGGCCACCTCCTGGGGCCATAATCCACACCAGACTCCCAACTGCCAGCACCTGCCTTTCTTTGCCTAGGAGCTTTCCACTACCACATGAGCCCACTTAGCTCATGTGTTTGGTTTCCTGGAAATACTGGGGCATTAACACCCCCAGAAACAGCCTTTTGCCCATGACTGTATAGATGTCACAGCTCCCTCACCACTCAGGTGGAATAACCCTGAGATATATGTTCTAAGTCAATTTCCAGAGACCCAGGGAGTAAGTTCTGATTGTCCAGAATGGTAACTGGCTCAATAAGGCAGCCCCTATTCTCCTTCCTTCTACTTCACTTCCCTACTCCCCTACAGATGTGGCCTGGGATCACCTTCCAAATAAACTGTACTTGAATCCTGGTGGGTGGGAGGTTGTGTGTAGGCTTTTCACACAGGCCTGGAGTCCCAAAATCCTGTCACTGGTGCTCACTAGCTGTGTGGCTTTGGGCAAATTCCTTGCAGTCTTTAAGCTTCAGTTTCTGTATGTATATATAGGAATGAGAATATCTATGTTGCAACGTTATTCCAGGAATGAAATTACATGCAACAGTGCATATATATCACTAGCACATGGTTCAAAAAGTGATGTCCTCCTTTGTGTTTTAGCGGTAGTGACAGTAACAGACATAGTAGCTATAATAGCATGTGGTAATGTTTAAACCAGTGTTCCTTTGACTTTAATGTGCATTAAAATCTCCCGGAATCTTGTGAAAAATAAGTTCTGATTCAGAATCTGGGGCAAAGACTGAGATTTTTCTTTTCTAACAAACTCCCAACTAAAACCAATGCTGCCAGTCCTCAGACCACAGAGTAGCAAGAATTTAGGATATCACCTTTAGGGAGCAGAGAACAAGGAAGAGAAATCAGCTGTATAATGATTCACTCTAGGACTGGTCTTTATTGTATAACTATAAATACATATTCACACACACACATATTTTCAGAACAGCAGAAAAATTTCCCTTTGCACCAATATCATACATGCAACCACTAAACCACTTAATTCTCAAAGACTTCTTTGGGCAAGTAGTCATCCTCTCAATTCGTTCCACTTCTGGCACCAAATTCTGTCCCACTTATCCATTTCTGCATAACAAACTGCCTCAAAACTTACTGACTAGGAACAACCACAGTCAACCATTGTTGTATGGGTCTGTAACCTGGGCAGGGCTCTGATGGGTGATTCTTCTGGTTCACATGGCAGCAACATAGGTAATTTGTTGGTATTCAGCTAGGGCTGGGCTTTTCTGAAGCGTCAATTCCATGTCTAGCACCTGGGTAGGGATGGCTAGAAGGCTAAATTCAGTACAGCTGTCAGCCAGAACGCTAATGAAAGACTTCTCCAGGACAGTGGTGCCAGAGTGGTCACCTCTTGCTTGGCAGGTCAGAGTCCCAGAGCAAGGGCAGCAGTGAACATGGCAGACCATCAGATCTTCTATCAGCTTGGGAAGTTACACAGCATCATTTCTGACATAGTCTATTTTTCAAAGTAGCTGTAAATATGTCCAGATTCAAATGGATGGTACCAGCCCTCCACCTTTCGATGAATTTGAAACTGTATTTTTAAACTGCCACAGTTCTCCCTCTGGCCATAAATGCTAACATGCCTCCTGCATGAAGAGTACACTCACTCCCAAGTCCCTCCATGATGGCATCAGTCTCTGGCTTAGGCTCAGGATAGAAGTACGAGATCTTATCATCAAAAGGTCCTTATCAAGTACTTCCCATAGGCAATTCATTGACAAACCTTAAATCCTGTTTCTGTGAGCTCAGGTGAAAGTTAGGAATTAATCTGTAAATTGAAGTGAGAGTGATATTTTGAGTAAAAAAAATGGGAGAGACTAGAAAGAAGCATTTCAAGGAATGCTTTCAATTTACTTCAAATAACATATCAAATATTACAAACAATAAAACTCAAGGAGCTAAGGTCTCCCCAGGGCCTGGCCATAAATGAGGCACTTAGAAAAGCACCGTGAGTCTCAAGTCACCAGGGGATCATTTAATGTTCCATTTAAGGCACATTCTTAAGCATCCTTCGTATTCCCAGGAACGTGCTCATCAGCTAACATTTATTCAGCACTTAAAGGTTCTGACCTGCTGTTGGAAGTGTTATAGGGGTACGTTCAAATATGTTTAATCCAAACATGTCTCCATTCTCTCCTTCACTCGGTGCCAACAACAACTGGCAAGTGATTCATGAAGCAATTCTCATACTGCCCTTAGAAGCATAAATAGAAAACACAGGGGGGTTAACATTTCCTTGATGAAAAGACCATGCTAGCAAATAAATTAATTACATTGCAAATTAATGGGTCACTGAGTACAGCAGAGCAAGAGAAAAAAATGGCAGGAAATGGACAGGCCCTGGAACCACGGTTTCAGGGTCTGCTTTCTGCCACTTTACACTCTGAGCAAAGGACTTACCCTCTTGTTTGCTCAGTTTCTACAAAATGGGGACACCAGGGGGGATCTTCCAGAACTGCTGTAAAGATGAAATGAGGCTTAAAAACAGGGACTATATGTTAAAAACACCGAATTGCTGAATAAAGTGTCATTAGGATTTGATGGCCTCCAACAAGCATTGGTTGAGCAAATACTATTCCCTACTTAACCTCGGGCTCACTGTCAGGCCTCTGTTATTTCTATTAACAGGTTTACAATATGCTCCATTAGTGACGTATGTCACATTTTCGTACAAGCGCATTAAGTGTAATATGGCAGAATGAAGGCAATCTGTCTCAGTGTGCTTCCTGTCATCACCTCCACCCGATTCCAACCCCATACCTCTCCTCCAGATCATGGGCCTCCTTAGGAGTTTTCCCAACATGTGTTTCATCAGATGAAAATCAATCCACATTGCCAAAAACTAGATGAAATTAAGTACCAGTTCCGATTCTGGCACACCAAGCCTTCCAAATATGTCCCCAAAATACCTTTCAAGCATTATTTCTCAGAAAACCCTGAGATATAACCTTTCCCCTAATGAAACCAATCATCTTGCTTTTCCTAGGACATGCCCTGCACCATTTTCTCCTTGCCCGAGCTGCCTGCTTCCATTGAAAAAGCTCTGCACCAATCCAATCATTATTTGAGGCAACTTTCAAACTTGCAAAAAATAAAATGAAGCCATGTCCACAAGGAGAGTAAACTGCACAGAAAGTTGAAGAGGCTCACAAAGGCATCCCAGGCAAGACCACAACTCATAGACGTCTGTAGAACTGGAAAGATAATGTCAGCCTCTGGTATAGCAGAAGTTTGCATTGTTCCTGGCATAAGAATTTTGGAAACGTTCCTCACCCCTGGAACTTTACTGAACAAGTAGATGGTACCCAAAAATCTGTCAACTATGACAATAGCTGGCTGTCTTTTATGTACAGTTCTCATCACATAAGCTCAACCTAAATGGTGCCAAAACAATCCATCATTTTGTTTTATTTGGTATTTTAATGCAAAACAGGTCTCCCAAAAATCTATCCAAAAGTTGTATTTTCCAGACCTTTAACAAAGAAACTTCTTCGTTGTCCTGTTTTGCTTTTATTTCTTCTGAAACCTTGGTAAAGCAATTGCAAGCACATATTATCTTGTACTTTTTTATCTTCACAGGGGCTTTTTAAAAAATGTAAAACCTTTTAGCTTTATAAAGTTTGGGCAAAGAATCCATAGGCAAGAAAAAGGAAAGTTAAATCAGATTTTAAACCATCTGTTAGTCACAAAGAAATGGCCATATACTGCCCAAGATAGATTTATTTCAGAAAACTTTCATTGGCTCCAACCATTTAAAAGAATGCAACCCTGAGTGGTGAAGTCAATGCAAAAAGGAATACAAGGCCATAAAAGTAACCCTCAAACAGAGGCTACATGGGGAAGGGCCATCCTCTGAGGTTAACTAATCAAAATCCACACGAGATGGTTGGAACTAGAGATCCAAGGCTGAGCCACTCAAATGATGAGGAGGAAAGGGGAGTCCCAGCAAGTACTACTACAATTTTTAGGTCCATAAAACCTGCCAACAATGACAATATAACCACCACAGCCTTTCTCAGAAAAATAACCTTCCCCCCCCTCTCAGAGTAGCTATTACATGCAAAATATTGACAGTCACTGGTTAATAAGATGATTTCTAATTAATATTATCTTAATATTATCTTAATAAGATAATAAGAGTCAACCTATGATGTGATGGGCAGATAATTTGCCATCAATATTAAGGGGTCTCAAGGGAGGAGACAAGATGGCGGGGAACTAGGAGGAGGCTCTGGTTCAACCTGTCCCCTAAAGTGAGCTGATTACCTACCAAGGAACTCCGATCACTCATGAAATCAGCCTGAGATCAAAATTCTACTCGTCAGGATCTCTACGGGGGCAGAAGACGCCAGTGGGATGTCAGGATCTCTACGGGGGCAGAAGACGCCAGTGG